>JAVCKT010035046.1:24366-48721 GCA_032273925.1 Rhynchotus rufescens
GTCCTTTGGCATAAAATCACACATAGAAACACGGAGCTGTGTCATTTTCATAGAATCACACACACACACAGGGAGCTGTTTCCCTTTGCATAACATCACCAACAGAAACACAGGTTGGGATGGCCCTGTGCACAAAATGACAAACACACACACAGGTTGCCGTGTCCTTTTGCAGAAAATCACACCCGCACACACAGAGGCAGCTCTGTCCCTTTGCATAAAATTCTAACTGAAAGACATAGCTGTGTCCCTTAGCATTAAATCAAAGACACACAGGGAGCTGTGTTCCATTGGCATCAAATCACACACACACAGCTAGCTATGGCCCTTGCTAGAATGTCACACACCAACACACGCACACGTTGCTGTGTCCCTTTCCATAAAATCACAAACAGAAACATAGGGAGCTGTGTGCCTTTGCAGAACATCACACACACACACACACACACACACACACACACACACACACACACACATACACACACACACACACACACACACACACACACACACACACACACAGAGTCCAACAAAGGAGATGGAGTTACAGGGGGTCCCATATAGACATTTTCTGCATTAAGGAAGCCAACTGTTACCTTGGGAGTGGATAAGAAGTTTCTCTCTGTAGGTTATTGCATAACACTGTTATGCCATGTAGTTTTTGGCCACTTATGTAGGTGAATATGTTCAGAGAAAGAGTATAGGATGGAGATATCACTTGCTTCGATCCAAAGAGTTTTATTCAAGTGCAAGGATGATGGCTGGACTTGTGATGCTGTCGGAAAATTTTAGGTTCCTTTAACAAGCCCTGGCTGCTACAGCCCTTAGAGGGCTCTTCTTTCTTCTGCCAAAGGATTTCTCTAGCAAGTGCAGGCTTATAGTGAAGGAAAAGTGCTAGTGGATCTCAAATCCTCATCTTCATAAGACAAAAATTCAGGAGCATGGCATGGAGATGTTAAACTTTGGTGCAGACAAATCACTACCACAAGTGAGGCACAACTCACTCGTGAAGGTAGTTTTCCTTCTGGGCTCTCTCCAGACCTGTCCGCTGCTCTTGACATAACAGAGTTGTTTGACATGTCTGTCCATAGCTTTTCAGGATGAATCCAGGGCCTTAAGGACAAATAGGTGAAATCAGAAACAGCTGCAATTTACACTTCCTATTGCGTTTCTGTGTTCCTCTCCTTTTTCATTGATTGTTCTTCTATGTTTTATTGACCTTCAATCTGAACCCTTGATCATGTTTGTGGACACGTACCAAATCAGCACACAGCAAATAGAGTCTGCCAGTTAATGTCAGCATTACCAATGGTATGTACACATATACCTGGGTGTATATCTGTTACCCATGCATCTGGAGAAATATTTATACCAAATATAAAGCCTCGGGGCTTTTCTCCTGTGGCAAGATGTAAATCAGTAGTAATTGCATTGAATGGGCCTGATCTGTCACTGTCACCACCAGCTTGTAAATGCTTTTGCTTCTGTGCATACTGCACCAAAATACTATTACTGGGTGGCTAGCTACTCCACTGCGGCTTTACATTGAATGGAAAAGCATTACAGTGTTATTAAGTCTTGAGTAAAAACTCATTCCAGAAGTTATTGGAACTAAAGCCTATTTTAGTAGTGCCTTGGGACACCCTGACAAAATACAGAGCCCGTTAGCACTCTTCAGACACCCAGAATAGGACAGTCTGTGCACTAGAAATTTATCATTAAATCAGAGAAAAAGCAGCCAAGAAAGGGAAAAGAGAGAAATTGAGGAAGAATGGGACCAAACAGGTGGTTTTGCCCTCAATGCAGCTGGGAAGTGTGTAGTAGCAAATAGCACAGAAGGTTCTTTTGAAACAGTAAAAACAAAAAGGTGCAGCAGTCTAAATGAGAATTTATTAACAACAAAGCACAGATCCTGCACCTCCGGAAAGAAAGGGAAAATAATTTATCCGCCCACACTCGCTTTTTCCTGACGAAGGCAGGTGAATTGAGCTGCACTACCGGAGCGTGACGCTCGCAGTCCCGAGCAGCACTCGGGGATGCGGAGCTGCGGGGTAGCTCACGTTCCCGGGAACGCAAGAGCTCCGCAGCGCCCGCCGCTTGCCGGCTACTCACTCCCTGCACATGTCTCTTGCACGTGAAGGTCTCGCCAGCCCAGCTGTGATGGAGCCAGGAGAGGAAGCTGAAGGACAAGCAGGACGGCTGAGCAGGAAGGAGCAATCTGGGGAAAGCTGCCGGAAAACGACCCTGCTCGCTTGGGCTGCCCAGTGGAATGGATTAGTGCTCGGAGACAGGATGTATCTGTTCGTCCTCTCGCAGGTGTTGGTAAGGCAGCTTGTTGTCACTTTGAAACACTGGGGCCCCCCTTTTAAAGCTATTTTGGTGTGGGAGCTTTACAACCATCCCCACTCTTGCAAATTGTGGGCTCCCATTCCAGCCTGCTGCCCCTCTACCAATATCTCCTTCCCCAAAGAACCCACTTTGCTACAAAACCATCCTGTGCCACTGCTAAGCAGAGGGATAGCATCCCTCTGGTTCAAACGTAACCTGGGAGGGGAACCCCTTAGAGCTGTCCCCCCTGGTATGGGATGGGGCTGTTTCTCTCTGTGGCACTTATTGCTTTTAACATTCTTGCAGCCTCGAGTGGCTTGAATGAAATGTTTCAACATGTGTGTATTTATGTGTGTATGTCTATATAGGAATATATGTGTGGATATGGTTATCTGAGAGAGCTCTATGTAGTAGGATGTAGACCTTTCAATAACATGCAAAGCATATTGAATAACCATTTTGATTTAAAAGTAATTCAGAGGGATCTGTATTTCTCTTTTGATGTACAGACAGCCCTTTGCTAATGTAAAATCAATGACATAGGTCCACATAATGCTAACTGAGCATTTAGATCTAAGTCTTTTTATTCCTATCAAGCTACAGTACAGAAAATACCTGATTTCTTCTAAAAGCAAAAATCATAATCAACATAAAATTGATGAGAACTAAATTAGTTAATTATGCAGTCTTGAAATGAAAATGTTGCTTAAGAAGGAGTGCTCATTATGTGTTTTCTGATTGCTTGTGCAGCTTCTCTGCATGATGCTGTGCTACAGCACGTACGGGACCATCCCAGCAGCCCAGAATGCCTTGGACCTGCTCTCTTACACACTTACCCCCTTTGGACAATTTCTGTCAGACCAAGGAGAGGTAGGTTCCTGCTTCTGTGTCTCTGGTAGAGTGGTTGATATTAGTAGCCTTAGGTGATGCTTCAAATATTTCTCTGGTTTAAGTGTATAATACATATGAAGTTAATATAGTGACTGCTGTACTATGTGTGATAGAAAATATTTTCTGAAAATATGTTCTTGGAAAAAAGGGCTAAATTTGACCATGTTGTTAAATCAGCAGAGTGGAATTTAAATAAATTGAGAATGATTGCAAATGAAACCAAGTAATGAGCCTCTGTGGCTTACTCCACAGTATGAGAGCTGAAGCTTATTTATTAGGATGGATAGAATCTTAGATTTTGGGAAGATGGAAGGAGCACAAAAAGGCTGTGAAACACAAGACTCACCTTAACTTTTTTCTTGAGTGTTTTAGAACAAATCTGTATGTGGTGAAAGTATTTCAGGTGCACAGGCACAGTTATATCTACAGAGCTACCCTAATAAAAATGCTTAGCCTCTCACCATGACAGAATGACACGCACACCAGTATGATTCATCTGATGAATTGCTGAGGTAATTATACCCTCTGCAGATTTCTCTAGTGTGGACAGAACTTTAATTAAATGGTAAGCAGCTACTTTCAAAAATCACACCAAATATATTTGCGTCAATGTTTAGATTCATCGTACGCGGTCCTTGTGGCGGAGGCTGTGCAGTAGAATCAAGAGCTCTGCCTCTTGGGGTTGAAGTATCGTGCGGGTTGCTTCCTGTGCTCACTTAACAGTGTGTGAGCTACATGTCACCTGCTCTTTTGTATACTGCAAAGAAGTTCTTTGACTTTTCTCAGTTGGATTGCTAATGCATAATCAAAGCTCTTTATAGAAGATAAGGCATTTTGATTATCTTATCTGCAGTGGGACCGTCGTTGAGTAATTGTTTATTACAGAAAACCCCTGATTTATATGACTTGGGCTTAAAATAAGTGAATAAGTGTTTTGAGGGTTCAGTGTGGAGGAGAGCAATTCCTAGAATGCACCACCAGAACACCCCAAGTATGACTCTGCAGATGCATATCCTTGAAGACTGTTTATTACAACACTATTTGCAGTACAAAATTACTACAATTTAGACTTGAGAATAGTTAAGAGGAAGAAAAGTACTGTCACTAAAATGAGCAAATAGGAGCTCTTAATTCTGTATTTCTTCCTAGCTATGCATCAGCAGCAGACCAAAAATCCTAGCCCTCTGAAGCCCATTAGAAGGACATTTTGCACCTACTACTGAGAATAGGCTGATCTCTGAACTACGTAGATATGGCCAGGATACCAGCATGAATTTCCCTGGCAGTGCTGAAAGTGAACATCATGACACTTCTCAGAATATATAGAAAATTTAAAACACTCTTGGGGTTGTTTTTTTTTCTTTTTTTTTTTGTAAATGCCTGTAATCAAAAGAACAGCACTAAATTTCCACCAAAGCCATTCGCTAAGGGGCAAAAATTACATGGACTGTGAGAAGCCCGAGCTGCAAAATTGAGTCACGGATCCAGATGTGAATATTGGAAATATATGAGGGTAGGAAGCACTTTCACTGTGATGGCTGGTGCCAAATTACTGAGAGACAATTTGGGATATTTGGAGGTCCTGGGGCTCAGAGATGGTTTCCATTTCAGTCTTCTCCAAAGCCTGGATTTTTTTGTTGGTGGAGTATAACAGCTCCACACAGACAAGAATAAGTTGTGATGGTAAATCCAAGAATGAATACAGCCTGTTCACTAAGGACACATACAGATGCTGTTCCATGCCCCTCAATAGTTCATAAATCATTGTCGATTCTGTCATTTCACAGGACCTGACCAGAGCTGGGAGCATCGTAATATCCTATATCCTGCTGTCATTAGCTTCTCTAGGACTGCTACTTGTAGGATCTCTGGTAAGCCATGATACTGCAAAATCATGTTCATGTCTCATTGCAGTGTGTTTTCAGAAAATGTCTAATTTGCTTAGTTAAGCTGAAGTTGTTTTAGAGTAATACCTTCTGGGATATTTCTGTGTAATTACTGTCATGCTTTACATAGAGGAATCCTGACTACACTTGTTCTCGCTCAGTTTTTTGATGAAATGGGGTTTCAGATGATGGCTTTTATTACTTCCATACACAGGTGAGTAAAGTATTTTCACTTACAATAGGCAGGATATGATCTAGTAGAGGAAGCAGCAAATATTGCTACCTTAAGAATTAATCATAGAGCTGTCACTGACTGAAGTGGGAGCATGAGCTAGTCCAGAGCACGAGTGTGATTGTGAATGTAGGGCCAAGGCCCCAGCTGCAGGACAAGATGGATGGCATGGCTGCAGTTCTAGTTAGCTACGAGCTGCTTGGGAGCAGAAGGGCAGCATGTTGTGCTTCTCCACTGACTGTGGAACTGGCACCAAGATGTGCCCTAGATGGGAAATCGAGGGGGAATTTTTTTGTTTTCAGGGAGCTCTAGTTGAACATGGCTCTTACCCTTGTTTTATTGTTATTAGAGTGGTAGTAGAGGCACTGAAAACATAGGTAAAATATAGCCTTCTGTTTTTAGTGCATCTCCAGACACCTCAGGAAATTGAAGCTGCATTATACTGAGCAGTATAATGCAGTACATCATAGAGCTATAGGACTGTTAATAGAAATGCATCTCTGAACCTCTCTAGACCAACATGCTGCTCGAAGCAGGGCTGTCACCAGTGCTAGATCAGTCAGATATGGCTTTTATAGACATATTTTGATATCTTGCAGAGTTTATCATCTCTGTGTGTACCTGTGCCAGGGCTGCATGGCCCTTGTGGGGAAGAAATTTTCCTTAGTGTCCAGTCTGAATGTTGTGAGCTGACTTGGCTGCCTGTTGGCTTTGTGCTTTCAGCTGTCACTCCCAAGAAGAGTTTAGCTGCATCATCTCTGCCACTGCCTTTCAAGTAGTTGCAGGCTGCTGTTAGCCTCTCTTGGAGGCTCTCTCCAGGCTAGAAAGTCCAGCTCCTCAATCTCCTTAACAGACCATGTGCTGTAGTTCCCTGACCTTCATTGCCCTCCGCTGAGCCCACTCCAATTTGTCCATATCAGTCTTAAACTGGTGGGCTTAAAGCAGGACCCAGTGTGCAAGCTGCAGCTTCAGCAGTCCTGGGTAGCAGGGAATAGCAACTTTCTTCCATCTGCTGGCCACATTCCTCATGTGGCCCCATTTGAAGCTTGTGGTAATACAGTTCACAGCTCAGTTGATATAGAGGACTGCACAGTGACAAAATCATCTGCTTCATGTGTCAGGTGAACATGCTTTTAAAAACCATTCACAAAGTGAAGTAATTACTGATATTTCACCATTATTGGGGTCATTGCTGGAGGGTAAGGAAGATAGCCTGGCTTACACAACTTTGTGCTTTTTTGATACGGATTTGGTTTTGCAGCAAAATGACCTGAGCTGGAAATCAGAATAGCAGGAGCATGATTTCTCTTAATATTGAACCTCTTTGTAGCTGGGTGGAAACACTTCATTTCCAAGTCATTCTTAGCACTGGTATCAGAGCTCTATGCACCTCAAAAAATTCCAGTCTGAGCTTGGATGCTTTTGCATCAGTAGCAACTCATTTCAACAAAACAGTTACACTAATGTAAATGGGGATAGGTCACACAGCAGATGAAAACATCTGCTTCTGCCAGCATTTAGGGAGAAAGGTGTAAAACACGCTAACCGGACATGACAAATAGTGCAGTGGTAGAGCTGAGCAGATTTTCTAGATGCTAGCTTGATGGAGGGCGGTTAGTTCCACAATTTTAATTATTTATTTGTTTTCCCTCTGTCTCAGTCCCCATTTTATTTATTTATTTCAGCACCTGTGTTAAGGTTCTCTGGGGAAGGGAGAAATTGTGGCTATCCAGCTACTTTGTTGTTTTAATGTAGGGGAACAGCTGTTGGGCCATCTAACAAGGCTGAGAAATGGTAAGCAAGAAGAGTCCAAGACATGATACCCAGAGCATTAATATGCCTGTCTGCACTGGGCACGCACCAAAATCCATGTCATGTATCCGGGAGTTTATAAATCTGACATCTTGGCACAAATTTTTCAGGAGAGCAGGCATGAGCCAAGGTTTGAGGCAGTCTTCTGAGGATACTCAATTACCAGGATGTGTTGCTAGGTTAGTGATCACAGTGAGAACAGCTGGCTGCGTAGAGCACTTGAGGTTTGCATTGCTGATGCTGTCTGTTTTCTGCCTCATGTGAGGAATAGATGGTGCTTTAAGGCCCAGGCAGCTGCAAAGAACCAAGGCCTGGTCCTGCTGACCAGCTTTTCAGAGCTGACTATTTTTCTTTTATTTAGTTTAATCTCATTACTTCTAAGTAATGAGATTTAATTTCCTCTGGTATCTTGGGCCTGTCTTACTGTTTACAAACTCTTTTCAACCTTTAAAAAATAAATAAATCTCTGCTTTTACGGCAAACTTTATATTCCTTTGGATTTACAGCTCGTTATATCACCAGTGAAGTCAATCCCACATGACCATACCAGCTCTGCACTGCATCTGTAGCATGTAATTGGCACCTAGGCTTTACAGCTGGCCCCTTAGCACGAGTGTTGATGGGAGCAACAAGAGCATATACTCCTCCTGTACAAAGCTGTCGAGCAGATAACTACTTCACCTTGTGACCTGCCGGGATATTACAGTCCTTGGGTTTGTGTAAGGACCATGGCTACTGCTGCGAGACGTCCAAGCTCCAGAAGGCATCTTAGAAACTGAGTATAGGAACAGATCTTTAAGCATCTTGTTTCTCATCCATTAGGCCAAATGTGGATAGACTCGGTGTATATTTGGCTCAAATGTGTTCTGAAGTCACCTGCCCACTTAAAAGCCACGTAAAAGCAAAGTAAGGAAAAAACAGAAGAGGCTTTACTTTGGGAAATATGCCGCATTCTGCAAATCTCCTTGGTCTCATAAGGGTGTACAGCAGGTCCAGATAGTTTTATAACACTTAACCCGGATAACATTGCTCCTAGCTCCATGTTAGAGGGGTAAAGTTCACCTAAGAGTGCACATTGCAGGGCTCAAATACAGACTTTTTAACTGATGCCTCTGCGTAGGATTAAACAATCTGCCAATAATATATTCAAATCATCTAGTCTACTACAGTGAACTACTAATATAATGCAATAATTGCTAATTCATACCATTTCAGTCCTTCATAACTCCTATAATAAATTCTAGTACTATATTTATGCCCAGGAACTTCAGAGGATTTATTTAGTGTGTAAACCAGACAGCTAAGTTACTAAACAAACTTGATCGCTAGTCAAAAATGATATTGATTTCTGAACCTCAAACCCAAGTGCATTAAAACAGAGGCTCTTTAGAATGCCGTTGGTTTATATATGGGTTTAGTCTACTGTGCTACGCTATGGTGCCGGATTACCAAGGATGTGTAATTTAAGAACATTGTGTTTATCTGTCTTAGCTCTATCTATGTCTGAAATTTAAGTCAGGAAAGACAACATATGTGGAACAGCATAGTAGATTTTGGATTTGTATACAAGCATTGGAAGGGTAATGAACTGAACAAAAGGACAATGCTGTCACATTGGCTTGCATATGACAGTCACAAGCACATTCAGCCTCCACTGTGTCCCCGAGCTAAGCCTGGCTACCTCTGTGGAAATATCTGTGGCTGAAAGGATGTTTTAATAGGTAGGTGTGAATCATCCTTGTAACATGTGCTGCAAAGCTGCTCCTGTACAGAATGCTCCTGTCCTCTCTAATAGCGTCCAGCTCTATGAGGTATGCTGAGGGCTGCTACCCTAAAGACACCCTCTCTAGGTCGTGTGGAAAGCTGGGAATAAGCAGAAAGGGTTTTTTTTTTTTTTTTTTTTTTATGTTTATTTCTTCCAGTTTTGGCATCTGATCAGAGCCCGTCCAGACCCTCCCTTTCCGCCGCAAGAGGACAGGCGCCAATCTGTGAGCCGTCAGCCGTCATTCACGTACTCCGAGTGGACAGAGGATAAAAATGAGGATGACTTCTTAGATTTGGATCCCGTACCGGAGACCCCGGTCTTCGACTGCGTAATGGACATTAAAGCGGAGACGGATCCGGCCTCACTAACAGTTAAATCTGTGGGCTTGCAAGAAAGGTAGGGTAGATACGATGAAGAGGGGCAAGTTGGGTCCCAGACTTTGTGGGCTTAGCAGTTCTGTGTAACAGGATGTTTTGCTGCGTTCATGGATGTCACTTTAAAATGTGATTTCAAAGCCAAGCTGCTACTTAATTTCGTATGTTTTCAGTCCAGTCATAAATATACAATATACCAGCCAAAAAAATGTGTGGTTTCCAGATGGCTGTCCACAAGACTTATTCATAAATAATATGTTTCCTTTAGAAGATCCATTTATGTTCGATGAGTATCTTGCCCTGAGATGGCAACTGAAAAGCATGAAAACCACTGTAGGGCACTAAAACTTTTTACTGTCAGAAGATGGACCCTGTTATTTATTTTCCCCCTCACTCATGCTGGAGAATTAGTCCTTTTTCCAAAAGCCAGTTGCAATTGAAATGGTTATCTATTATAGTTCTCTTATAAAAGGGTTAGTCCTAAAGCATATAAATTCCTTTGAAATGAATCTGGTCATGAAATTTGAGGCAAGCCTGGTGTTCACTCCTTGAATCAGCAAGAGAATGGAGCTTCTCAGAGGTAATCACAGCTGAAAGACTTTTTTAAAGCAAAAAGGTAGTCAGAAAAGATGCAGTATTGATTTGTGTTACACTTCTCCATCTTCACTCAAATATCTTACAGAAGGATCCCTGTAACAGGCATGCTCTGAAAGACACAGAAGTCCCAGGGAGACGCGAATCCCAGATCGTGCGAGTGCAGACAGGGGAAGGTGCAGCGGAGTGCTGGGCACTCTGCTGAACTGATATCCCTACACGTTCATCCTTGAGATTGTTGAACTTCACTAGATTCAGTGTTTGTCTGTAGGCGTGTATGTGCATAAGGGAAGGAGAAGAACCTTAACACTGAACTTGACATGCTCATCTCTGAAGCTAAGGTTGAAGTTCCTATCCTTTCTGCTCCTGTGGCCTCCGGGAAGTCTGAGTTGACCTTGGCAGCAGCCTCCATCTCTGAGCTGAGAGCTTTTGGCTGTCTCGATGAAACAGCATATCTCTAGGACAGAAGTCCTGTCGAGTAATTCTGCAAAGATGATGGTGCTATGAATAAGGTTACTGAAAGGCGCAACATAAAATATCACTTTATTTCCCAGATTTTCCAGCTTAATTGGAATGTTGATAGTTAATGCTGTCATCTAAAACTTAAAGCAAAGGGTAGATTGTCTAAAAGTGTATGGCACCAAGTTTCCAGAGCTCCATGAGGAAAGAGGAGTGTTACAGCAAAGGCCCCTAATTCGCCTCTGAGCTTACAATGTTGTTCTCGTTCTGAAATCATGGTTAGATCATTTGTCCTAAATTGTCACACCTTTTACCTTATCTTCTGCTTTAAGTATGAGATTGCAGTGACCTCTAGGGCAAATCTTGGAGCTTGTTGATATCGGTGAGGTTGGCCTTGCTTTTATTTGGAGCAAGACTGGTCTTGAAAGACAACAGAATCATTGAGTTGCACTGAATATCGACAACAATTAAAAACTGTGAGGGAAGCAGAGATGGAAAATAGAAAGCAATTGCTTGAAGTTCTCATGCTATATAGAATGTGTATAATAAGATGTAAAATTTCCTGTTCTTAAATAGATACTCTTCTTAGAAATCATAATCTCCAATTAAAATGTAATTGAGAAGTTGCATATCCAGCTTCTCAGGTCATGCATGTGTGATCCTTTTTTTCTTAATAGATTAAAAGTGAAGTTTAAACTTTCTGATGTCAAAATCTTGTATTTTTTTCTAAAATTGTTAGATGAGACCTATAAATTCTAGAAGATTAATAATTTAGGGATGTGGACACTTGTCTACTAATACCCGGACATAGGCACAAACTATACAGCCACAAATGTGATATACAGTCTAATGATGATTAACTTGATACTAACCTTATACACTAGCTTACTAATATTTTGAAACATACCTGTTCATGGTTCATAGACTGTATGTATGTATGTACACAGATATGTTTTGCCCATAGTGTTGGTGAACAAACTGGTGTTTGTAGGACAAACCTTCTAGCTAATTGAAGCACACTTAGTATCAGAAGTTAAATATTACATTTTATGTAGAAAATAAATCTTGATACTTACAGTATGATTTAAATTTCAAATAAGTATTGTTGTAACTTTCAGAACTGGAATAAAATGTAGAGATAAAACCATATATAATATATAATTAATACGGAAATAGATTTCAGATAAAACCAAGTGAGGATATGAAGAAGATGGTTATAGGCAGCAAGGAAACAGAGGATAAGAAACTCAGTTAACACCATAGAAGAGAAAATAATGACTTGGGCTGGATCTTCCAGTGTGAGTCAAGAGTAGTCTAAAATAGCAGGAGAGTGGAATTTCTGGTCGTGCAAAGTGAGATGGAATTTATCAAAAGAAAAACTACCTAAAATCAGCTGGATGGTTACAGGAAGGAAGATGAATGTTGTTTCTCTTTTGTTGATTATGAAGCTCATTTAATTGTGGACTTCTCTAACAAAGCACGCCCACTTACTTGAATTCAGGTAACCCTTAAGAATATAGCATAGAAAAAAGTACTGCACTGGACAGACAAGACAAATGAGTGTTTTGCTTTCTAACACAGCTTTATAAATCCCTGAAAGCAAACTGTAAATTAATAATAAAAAGAATATAATGACTAGCGCAGTGTGGTGACAAAATATGAGCCCTTAATTAATCAGCCTGCTCTATCCCTGTTGCTTAATCATTTCCCAGAACCCCCTACCTGCTCCTTAACTAATCACACCACATTTAACCATAACGACAACAGTCTTTATTGAACCCCTACAGGGAGAGCATGTTCTGTTAGTGAAAGTGACTTTTAGCATATGTAACCTGGAATCCTAACTTTAAGTAATATTAATGATAGCCTTCTCATACCGTGAGCAGTTTGCTCACAGCAGTGCCAATGTTCTTCCTTTTGTTTTTGCATAGTCCAGCAATAAATCTTTCCCACCCCCCCACCCCTCAGGAAACCTGCTTCTCATCTTCACCTTAATGATTATTTGCAGCCAGGTCCCAGGCTCACTAAATGAAAACTGTATTCAGAGCCACCCTCTGTTACACCTATCATCACTCCAGACTGTAGACTGCAAACGTTCTAGCAGTAAATCAAACTCTTGATCACAGGTTTTGCCTAAAACAGCCTATAATCAGAAAAGATATGAACCTCCAGGCCTTGTTTTAATCACTTATCAGTGTTTTCTATCTCAAAAGCCATTCATCTCTACTAGCCATAATATATGAGGTCTAGCAATTAACCTTTCTAATGTTGCAAATCTTGTCCTGAAAATGAGCTTACTAGAATAGCTTTGAAACATTAAAGAATGCCAAACATATTTTCCTATGCCATTTAAACATGGACCACTTTCTCCACAAATATTTTAACTGTAATATATGCTAATATGTATCATATCTATGACTGCTTTGTCAAATAATACTCTTCTCCAGGACCCTTAACGCATCTGGTACAAAAGATATCATGTACTGGAGATGAGTAAGGTTTGTTTAGTAAGAGAGACAGCTGTTTATTTACTATCTTATTCACTACCAAAGTTAAAAACTGGGTAAAATGAAGCAGGAAATGATTTCTGGAAAATTAAACTAGGAAGAATCCAATTAACACCTCTCATGTGAGCAATTGAAAAGCATTCTGGAAAACAGGGTTGTATTTTGCTGTTTGAAGCAGATCACCAAAGGGAATATGTCCTTGCCGAGTGCAGGAAGTGAACGTTCCCCCTGTTTGCAGTACAGCGGCCAGGGGTCTGGTTTGCTGCAGTGACGAGCTATTGGTGCTACAGATGAAAGACACAGGAGCTGTGCTGTGAATGCCTTTTATGCCATAAATTGTTAAGTAAACAGACAAAGAAGCTCTGAACGTTTCAACCTAGGCACTTGTTGAGTTTAACATTTCTGTATATTGAATTATTTCTCAGAAAATATAATACAGTTTTGGTCTGTTGTTGCACATCGATAATACATAAGAAATATAGAGGAATGATAGGGTTCTGTAGGGTTCTATATAGGGACCTATCTTTATATCTATCTGTTTATAATTTCATATGAAATTCAATAAGGAAATCAAGAATGATTTAATGGTAGAAGGGTGAAACAGTGGGCAGGAAATGAGGCATGAGACCTTATGTAAAATGGAATAGAGCAAAATCTAAATGCCTTTGACTGTTGTTCTGTTGTGTGAATTAAGGAAAAATTGGGCACTTTGAATTAGAAATTGCATTGTATTGTTTATGCACAAGGAAAGCAGATTATCACAACCAATCTCAACTCTCAAATTTTGGAGTGTCTGAAATATTAAGTGTTCTGTATTATATAGATGTACTTATGCTGTAGTTCAATCTATAGCTGTCAATTACAGGACTTCCATCAGAGCCATAGTTTACAGAAGCAAGAAAATACAGAAAACAGTACCTACTAGTTTTACAATGAATGCTATTAGATACAGACATGTTGGCACTGATGTCAACTGGCACATGTAAATGATTTATAGGAGTTGAATCTAGATATCTATGCTGTATTATTTTCCTAAAGATCAAACTAAATCTTTTAGTAGTCAAAGTCCTTCTGAATGTTCCTGTGCAGACTTATGTGATACATTTAAATGAGTATTAAGCAATGTGGGATCAGTTTTCCCAAGAATCAAAAATCTATTACAGTATCTAAACCATGAGTGCTAGAGCTATTGATCTTGATTTTGAGTCTGCTTTCCCTTATTTTTTTATAGAATTTATTATCCATTTCTACTTTTAATGGATATGAGAGTTGTCACCTTTCAAGAAAAGGAATTCCTGGTAACTGTCAAAATAAGATGTCATAGAATAAATGGACAACTAAGATATATATGTTTGGATCTTTATACTTTCCGTGATCAGTGTTCAAAAGGGACACATTGTTCAGGTACTAGTATGATAGATCTCATGATGGAAAATTGGTGTTTCATTACCTATGTGATCCCTATATTTGTAGGAGTAATTTTGAACTTTAGGAAATAAAAGCTTTGTAGGGATAGGGAAAACAACTAACATTTCATTAGGAAAATGGCAAGCAGTTCATTTCATTTTAAAGTTTCAATGAATTATTTTTATTAAGAGCAGGCACAGCTCATGGAGAGATTTTAAACAACTGGAAGGTTCCAGGGGAAATACATCTATTTGTCTACAGTATAAGCAGCTATAAAGAGTATCTGGATTCCTGTTGTTTCACATGAAAAACATGAAAGTTATTTTCAAATTGGCTATTTCATGAATTAAATAGGAATTTTGGATTAGAGTACCTCTAGTATTTGGATTAACAGTACCTCCACTCTGTGGAGCTACGTAAGGTTACCTCTTGCTATGTGTTTGAATTTTCCATGTATAGCAACATCTGCAACTACTACCTGTACCAGCGCCTTATTTGTCATAATATTTTTCCCTGTTACAATAATACAGAAGAAAACTCAGAATGCACTAAAAAACAAGCTTTTAAACTTGGGATAAGTTAGATGTTCTACTGTCTATTAGCAGTATGGATTTATAGAACAATTGAAAATCAATGATTCCATTTAGAAAAGGTCAGCTAGATACCTATGTTTTAAGCAATACATTCCAATATTCTTACAGTGTTACAAGAACAACCTTTGATTGTCACTCTGAGGGTTCCCAGGCGATGCTTACACTTTTTACAGTGCTGAGTGAATCCTCCTAATGGTGAACTTAAGTATGTGGTTTTTTTTATTTTTTTTTTTTTATTTTAAGATGAGTAGACTTTCTTAAATCGGAAGGAAAAGAATAAAAACTTATATCTCAGGTAAAAAGAGAAAAAGGTTCTTGTTTATTTTCTTTCATTTCCTGCTTCTGTAACTTTAATCTTTTCTAAATAAAAGGGTGCCTCAAGGGAGGGTCTGAGAGTCTAGCTGCAGCTCTGAATTAATCAGCTTCTGCAGAGAGTGGGAGCTGAAGTACTTTGAAATGCAGAGAGAGGTATGATTAATATCGAGGCAATTTTCATTATTCTTACTCATTTTCTTACACTGTAGTATTTAATTAAAACCTATATATTCATTCAATAAGCAACCTAAAAGGCAGGACCTATAGAGCATTCATGAACATTTCAAGTACAATCATTTAAGGGGTGCATCAAAGTCAGTTAGATGATACAGAGTCACTATCTTGCTTTAGACATTCTTTACATGCCCACCTCAGTCTGTTCCAGGGTCCTGATCTCCTCATTATGGATCCTGGTGATGGATGGGAACCTGCTGTGACCCTGTTCTATGCTCCTGGCCTGATTTTCCTTCATATACAAAGCAGTGCAGGAGGCAATGGAGAAAATGGCAATAGGAGGAGTTAAGTACATGTGTTAAATATCCTGGTTGGGTGCTGAGGGAAATTGGGGAAAAAGGGCTGCCAGAACAATGTCCAAGGTCTCTCTCAAGGAGAGAACACCAGGCTTTGTGAGGTCTGTGGCAATTCTGTCTATACATCTATGCGCCCATTAGCTCGATCAGTTCAGAAAAGAGTTTAAGGTAATTTGATCTTATAGACAATTAAGGGACTATTGCATGGCAGGGGAGTAAACCTCTGTAGACAAACTGATTGAAGGTCTTACAATATCTTGTTTCTTTAGCATCCTACTCTGTGACATACCATTGTGAGTCTTTGTTTTCAGACAGGAGCTTATTTTGTTCTCACAAGCTCAAGAGGTTTCCTTAGCTAAACTGCAGTCAATAGTATTAAATCCTTGGAAGTTTATCCATGACTAATAAAGTCTCAATTAATAAGACTAGGTTATCAAGTGACCATTTTCTGAAGGAGCAAAATCAACAGCAGCTTTAATATAGCCCAAAGGTATTTCTTACATGTTTCCATTTTCCTAATTCCATTCTCACATCTCTGAGAAATGTAAACTCAGCATAAAGTCTGTTCTGCATTGGATGACAAATAGTCCTCATGACATGATTTTCACAGAAATTTTATAACTTCATCTCCAGGTTTTTCCAAAACAATAAACCTTGGGCTCCAAGAAATAGATATGCTATATTAGCACATTCATCTCCTAGCAGTCAACAGAAAGCGATGATCTGGACCACAGGACACATTTCAAAATATATATTAGAAAGTGTGTTTAAATGTTGGAAAATATTTCTTAATATGACTTTTTATTATTATGAAATATCAAATAAACCTTGACCAACAAACTCTTGTTCTTCTCTGTGTAAAACCTAAATTTTGCTAAAGGAGGATGGATGGTTCGTTTTATCTGCAAGGAGACCAAAATATTTGAAATCTGTTAAGGATACTTTTCACATAATTCAAAAGGAAACATTTGCATGAACATATAAAACCATTCTCTACTGGAGGATGAATTAAGGCTATGCGACAAGGGAGTTTTATCTCAGCAGAATCCCTGACTAACATCCTGCCTCTCTTAAATGAATACAGTTAATGCACACGTACTGGAGGACAGAAACTTGTATTCTTCTCTTAGTCACTCACTATTTGTCCCAAACCTCTTTTCTAGCAACTCTTAGTGTCTGTACTCCAGACTCTTTGCCAACATCAGGCTCTACTCTCTCTTCATGTCCTAGGTCAGCTAATTCCAGTTCTTTAAACCCAATCTTGAATTCTCCCTGTCTCATCTCTACCTCTACTTATGCTCACGTTCTCTTACTTATCATCTTCATGGCCCTCTAACTTTGTGTATCTGTCTCCAAAGTATTTAAATTTCAAGAAAGTAGAATGGAAAGTGCAATCTTTAGCATTAGTCAGTGCTCTTAACCTATATGGCAATATGAGATCTTTTCCACTCTGGATTGTCTATCATATGGGCCAGAATAAAAAGACACGTACTGTCTCCCTAGCTGGAGAACGAGGCACTTCAAGATTATTCACACAAAAAACAACACATGAGACTTTGCAGATTTCCTGGGTTTCACTGCAAGACAGAACGAAACTGCCTGCATAGCTAATCTCCATTACTGATCCTCAGCCTGAGCTGCTCATGCTTCCCCTTGCCAAGTATTTAAAGCATCTTTAGCCCTAGTAAGGACTGAAATTTAGTTCCTGTGCTAACGCACCACTGTTACTCAGGCTGTATAGGCCAATAAAGAAGCTATGTCTGGTGGTTCATAAGCTGAAAACAAAAAGAACCATATTATAACTCCTCTGATACAGTGTTTTCTGCCTCAGATTTACTTGCAGCACATCACAACACTTTTTAAAAAGCTCTCCTGACTCCCATATATTTTATGATGTTTTTCTTGCCATGCTCTCAGAATTTTTGATGTTGTCTCAACACACTTCTTTGATCTACCAATTCTTTTGCTTTTAAGTTCTATTCCTCAAAAAATCTTTGTTATATATGATGGGAGATATTTCTTAACATATAGTTTGTATCATCTCAGGGCTCAACACTGGTGAGAACTCATCAGTTCAACTAAAACCAAGGAAAGACGGTGCTTAGCCCTTCCTGAAATCCTTCTGTCTATTTTTTCAGACTGAGTGCTGAAAAGTAAGAACAAAATCCCTAAAAAAATAAAAAGAAACTATCCCAAACATAGCCAATATATGGAAAATATAACCTTTGTTACTCCTATATTGAGCATTTAGCTAAAGTTTGGAGGTAAAGTTCTTTATAAAGGATTTCTTAAAAGTAATGGGACTATTTAAATAAAACCTTCAAAATATGTTCCTACTGAACTGGAATTTTGTCAGAGAGCCAGGCTCAGCAGCACTCTTGATCTCAGGGCCATGTTGTTTTGTACTTGCTAGGTAAGAGCAGGCCTTAACAGCTTTGACATTTAGAGTGGTTGAGGCTCACAGACTTACAGGTGCAGAGAAATTAATGTACTTGCACAAGAACTATCTCAAAGAGCAATGAAGCTAGGGTCCGATCTTGTCTGCATACAAAAAAAAAAAAATCAAGTTTGAAAGAACACTCTGACAACAAAAAACAAATTTCCCAGTTCATTAGAAGACCTTTGTTTTTCTTTTGGTACTCCTCAAAAGAATATTCTTTGGTGTTTGGTGTACAAAAACAGTCGGTATTACAGTGAGACAGTCAGTATTTAACAGGATTGTTCTGCGATGGGATTAAAGATCTTCCTCCTTCAGAACTGCTGCGAAGATGAAGGCTAACTGCAAATGCCCATGCATGTAGTGCCACTCTAAATGAGACTTTGAGGTGAAAATAGCATAAACATTTTTTTGGAGTGAGGGGAATGATTAGGCAGTTTATATTCAAAATCAGCACCTTATTACTAGTGGTAGCATTTGCTGGTATGATCACATATCAGCAGATAACACTACTAGGCAAAATATACTGTACAGTTGTGTTAAAAACTCCAAAAGGGGAACATTGGTATAATTTGGAAATAATAATTTCCCTTCCCTCTCCCCTTCCCTCTCCCCTTCCCTCTCCCCTTCCCTCTCCCCTTCCCTTCCCTCTCCCCTTCCCTCCTTGGCTGTTTCTGTGCTCCACCCTGATGATCTGTCCCAAGCCTTTACAGCAGTCGATGAAGAACTCCCATCTGTTTGGAGGGAACAGAGGCGAGGCCAGATGTGACCTGCGATTTACCAAATGGGAAGCAAACGTAAGGAATGCTGTCTACCATCTGTTGATGCAGAAACCAGGAGAGCTGGACTGGCATTTCAGCAGAGCTCTCCCACTGGGTAACTGCAAGGAAAACTCATCTGTCTCATATTTTTTTTTGCCTCTCCTGACCTGACAGTTCCTTTGTACCAAGTGTCTTTCAATGAAGCTGTAAGAGTTTACGTCTAAATTGCTGAGCTCTAGGGAAAATAAAAGAAAGCTTTTTACAGCTTATACATTATATTTCTGCCAGAGACAGCAGTGTAGAGATGATTCTTTCTGCAGCAAATTGATACATGAGGCTGTTCTCTGAAGCAGGGCAAACAGAGAGCAGTTCCCCTTGCTCTCTTGTCCCCTGTGTCTCAGCGCACATGAAAGACTCCCGCAGCTGTGGAAGGAAATGTAGCAGGTGTTAGTTACAAACGGAAAACCTGGTCTCTGCTTTTTCTTTTTCCTTCTTGCAAATTATACCACAGTATACCACATCTGGTTTCTTGTTAACTTGATTTAAGAGGATGTTTGGTGTATTCTTATGGACTTATGCAGGCTTGAAGGACACCAGTTTAAAAGAGAGGAAGGGCTTGTGTTCACAGTTGAAGCTCCAGAAATTCAGATTGTACTTGATAGTTACCTGAAATGCAGAGCCATCTATACCTAGGGACATCTAGGTGCTTCTTTTGAATTTATCCAGTATAGTCATGACTTAAACTGGATATAGTCTGACAACATTTTAAAAGACAGTAACACGCTCAGTGCATCATAGGTCTCTTTTCTGTGTTACTTATGGGAGCTAAAGCACTATGGAATCCAGAGCTTCTTTTCATTCTTCATTGCTTAAGCAGAGGAGCAGTAGAATGGGTAATTCTCTTACAGAAACCAGTTTCTCCACCTCCAAGAAATGCAAGGCAGCTTTATTATATTGGTGCAAATTTCAAATCAGACTTTCTCCTCCTATGCTGCTGCTGCTTGACATTTTTATCTTTACATCTTTTTTTTGAAATGTTGCAACAAGAGGAGTCTTAGACTTCATGTTCCTTAAAGACACCTTTAAGTCCTGTGTGCAAACTGAATGTAGCATTTCATCCTTATACAGTTATTCCTTAGCAATCTTATATGTAGCATTTCATTAGCATTGCATTTGTTTAACAACAACAAAAAAGCATACCTGTTCAGAAAAGCCAGAGGATCTTTGGTAACACTGTTTACAGCCTTTTTCTCATGTTTCTTCAGTGTTCCTAAATGATTAGGAGGTCTGCAGCAAGTTCAGATATGACACTCAATTATTCATCCACTCTTTACAGGAAATATGCATCAGAATGATTGACTCCCTCTTTGTGCAGTGCAGAAGGAGATGTCAGGTAGGTGCGAGAGGGAGGCTAAGCACCATTCGTCAAATGGTGATGAACCAGTTTAAAGAGTATAAAGAGATGCTGTTTTAAACTACTCACTGCACAGTCTCCAGGGAACTGTCCTATGGCTTCTTTTGAATCATTTTGGTTTCCGTTCTTTTGTTCTCTGACACTGAGAGCAGAGTACCTGAAATACTGTGTCAAAAAAGGTTACTTTTGCCAAAAGATAAATCTGCCTCCTTCTGCCCTATTTCTACAGTGAAAGGCAGTGATCAGTCATTAGCAAGCACACTGCCAAAGCAAGTTTAGCAGAGACAGTCTTTCCAAATGGGAATTAATGAGGAAAAGAAAATGATCTTTTCATATTCTCAGCCCTCATAATGTATGCAGTCTGCCTCTAGGAGGGGTTGGGAATCAGTTAAGCATGAATGATGTATAGGAAGGTGGAATGTGACCTTAACAAGTTGTCTTGTCTCATGCCTTGATGTTTCCATCTGTTTTGTACAAAGAATGTTCTGATAATGTAGTGAGGAGGTAGATATGATTTCCGAGGGAACAGTCATTATAGGCTACTATCTTCCTGGACCTGATAAGTTTAATCCAAGTTGCCTGGGAGGTAAGAACTCATAAAATATTTTATCTGAGGCAAGTGCAAAAATACTCATAAACTCAAAGGTTAATCACTGCACCAAGAGAACAGTTGAAGGAGACAGGCCAGTTTTATGTGTCTCAATGTGATGTCCTTATTAATCATGATGCCCATTTGCTTTAAATATGCCTCATCTATTTTCTTTTGAAAGCCAAATGGATAGACAGACAGAGAAAGAGAGGAGGTTGGTACAATCACATGCTAAATAGTTCTGCCTTTCTTCTTGTGTGTTTAGCAGGTTGTTTTACAGCAAGGACAGATTTTTATTTATTCAGTGACTGACTGAATAGTCCTTTCACTTGATAATACTTTATATTTCTCTGGAAACCATTTCCCTTTCCCTTTTTTTAAGGTTTCATTCTCCAGCAATAATTCAACTTCCTGGAAAACAGAGCTGATTGTCCTGCTCCAAATACAAGGTTAGATTACACGATGGCCATAGGTCCAACCATGACTCCACAGTGATACCTTTCCTTTCCTGTGTTCTTTATGTGATACTGTTAGCAATGCCATTTTAAAATAAGGTCATGCTTTATCCCCAGAAATCGCCAGTCTCTCTGAGCTTGTCATTTTCCTTCCTCAAGTGGTATCTTCTGGGTTCTCCAGATTTGTTGTTTTTTAAATAGGAAAAATATAGTGAAATTTCCTGGATGTCTTACATTTAAAGCACAAAGACAGAGCTTGCTTATAAGGAAGAATGCACAATTTCCCTTTTTCTTCACATATGAAAAAAAATACTATTTGCATTAATTTCAATGTCACTACATCTTTGAAATTAATCATCACTCTAATAATATAGGAACTAACTAATAATTAAGGAACTAATAACTATTATATCTTCTGGAGTTATTCATAGAATTGTAGGCGAGTGCAGGTAGGAAGGGACCTGATGAGGTCTCTAATCCAATTTCCTGCTCAAAGAAAGGTCAAGTGTGAGATCAGACCAAGATGCTCAAAACTTTATCCAGTTAAGTCTTGAAAATCTGTGTAAATGGAGACTGCACAACCTCTCTGGGCAACTTGCTTCATTGCTTGACTGTCCTCGTAGCGATGTCCTTATATGCAGTCAGAACCTTTCCTGCTTGAATTTATGCTTGTTATCTGTTCTCCCAGCAGGCAATGCTTTGATAACAGGGATTAAAATATATCCATTTCATTCTGAAGTGCAGGGGGAAATGCCTTCTAATTTTTGTCATTAATGGCAAATGGACTTTGCAGTCTCCACAACTACCTGTATATCCAGGGTCAATTTAAATAAAATACATGAGAAAAACAAAACAAAACAAAGGATGATCTAGTCACGCACTGATCTCTGTGTGATTTAGTCGCACACTGATCTCTGTGTTTCAAGAAATAGATAAGATTTTAAAAACAAACTAAAGCATAAAAAAAATTAAAAATCAATGTTAAATATAAGCTTGAATGGCAAGACTAATACCTGAATTTGAGACTATTTCAATTTCAATTTTGAAATGAGAGCTGTGTTTGGATGTATCATAAGCATAGGATCTAACTAAAAAGTCACGTTCTGATTATGGATTTCTGCTTTTTGCTTCAAGGCAAGATTCAGTTACCTCTTTTTACTCTTCTCTGTCTAGTCAGAGACCCTTCTGAATAAAATCAAGAATCTTTGGCACTCACTACGTATGAAATGATTTATAATAGGCTGTTTTCTGCAATAATGTATTATGTAGTTACTGTAAACAGTCATAAGGTCTTTGAAAGTAAAGAAATTCAAGATCTTCTTGTATTTTCATATAAATATTACATTACAAATAGTTCTTCCTTTTTTATTATTTTTTTTTGTATATGTATTTGAGGGGGATTTAGCTGTATTTTGCTCATGTGCTAGAAGACAATTTCATTTTTTTTCAGCTACTATGAGAAAACCATGAGACTACATAGCTCATTTTCACACTGGCCTGGAACAGGGTTTGAGTTACAGTGGTTCATAAATGCCTTCATTTATATTTTATACTACTACATCGAACGGATCCAGCAGCCTCTTTGGGGAATGCAAGGAGATAGTCTCAGATGCCTTACCAAGCTTATTACATTATCAGCTTTGTGGTCCAATATCATAACAAGAGATTTACAATACCCAATCAGAATGCTTTCATTTTCTTATTTTTTTTTAAGGAAACATCAGTTGCATTGTAGATTACAGGAGTCCAATAATAATTTCTGGAACTAAGAATGTATAGAAAATGGTCCTCATAGAAATTGTAGAGGAAATTCAGTGAAACGAATTTTACAGAATTTACAGAGCTTCTTTTCATATTAATAATAAATGTTAGAAAACTTAGAGCTAAGCCATTGTACTGTTTGTTCGTTTGTTTTTGTATTCTGTTCAAATCCATAATTTTATTCTAACTTAGGGGAAATGGTAGAAAAATAACAGCTTCATTTTTTTCAGGATTTTGAGGTTTTTTTTTTTAATATCCTTTCTCTGTGAGAAAAACAAAGCAAAATTACAAAGCCAGATCCAATGTACTTACCTGTGTTTTCCAAATCAGTTCCTGAATAGGATACCTGTAGTAGTATAGCAGTGGGTTCATGAGCAACTGTCCAAAAGATATACGTAAAAGATTTGAAAAATTTCAAATCAATTTCTGTTCTTAAGTAGTCATACCAAATGTCTCTGTAATCAAGTAGGGGTGTTGATTCACTGAGTCCTGTAGAACCCAGTGTTCTTCTCTGATTTCAGTTGAAATTTGGCCAACAAAATGGATACAGTACAGTCATAAATACAAAAATATAAATATCTCAAATATGTTTGTAAATTTTAATAAAGTATTACAGATGAAAATCACTATTTACAACAATTTATGAATACAAAGAAGTCATCACTGTTTGAGTAACAATTACATTAATAATATTAGCAAACTCTTGGAGGCTTTCTGTTTTTTATCTTTTTTTTTTTTTTTGCCAAAGACATTTCCTGTTCTGAAACTTTACTGTCCTGAATATCCTCCAGCAAAGAAGGTGCAGTTGGAAGCTCCTTTCTCAAAGATTTACCCTACCAGCATCAAAAAATATTTATATTTAGCATAGAGAACAGAAAATCCAAGTGCATGCTCTTGTACCCAAATACACAGACCATTAATTCAGTCCCACAGCTTAGGTTAAATTCAGTGAACTGTGTTTTCTTTTTGCAATTTTCAATTAATTAACCATTTGTTTTCTTTTTTTTCCTTTTTTTTTTTTATTAATTTGTTGTATGTTTACCTGCTAGTAAATCTTTTGGTTTATCTCTGCCTGCTATCCAACCAGAAAAAAAATATTGAACTGTTGCTCAGCAATTGCCTGTCAGCAATACCTGACCCACAAATGCTTTTAATCCTCATACCTGTTTTTAAGAATCTTCGGAAGTAGAAAAAGAAAGAAGAATTCTGTGCTTATATTGATATTCTATAGTACTGCTGTGTCTT
>JAVCKT010035048.1:1819-12761 GCA_032273925.1 Rhynchotus rufescens
CTTATCAGTTCTGTGCTTGAGTGCCGAACAGACAGATTTCACATAAATATTTTAATGTATTAGCTATGTTAGTTTCAGTGAGTATTTTGACAGACTAAAACAAGAAAATATTTTATCCTGCCCCATCCCTAATGCTATTACTGCTAAAATACTGTTTAGCTAGGAAGTGCAGTGTAAGAGCACTTCAGATTATGATTTGTAAAGTATCACTCATTTAAAAGGAATGAAGACTGAAATACAGAAGTCTTCAAGACTGGGGGCATAGCCATTCTCAAAAGCATATTGGATGGCAGTGAGTGGGAAAAAAGGACTGGAGTTGGCTTAACAGTGGAGGTAGAAGGTGTTTGTGTTTCAGCTTTTGTTTTGTGTTTCTCCCACAGCAGATCCCTAATCATCCTGATTAGCAGGGCGGTTTATTTATGCACTTGAGATAGCTGGAGGGCTGAGTGAACGTGGATGAGTCTGAAGCCGAGGACTGACTAACAGGGTGAGATAACTTGATGCTAAATCTTCGTGTGGCCTCAAATAAGCAATGAGTAAAGAATTAAAACACAATTATATGTGTGACATCAGCAGCTTTTCAGAGGGACATCGTTTTAAGAACTGTAGCTATGGTCCAGATGGCATTAACTTGACCTTGGACTGCCCTGCCAGGAGCAGGGACGTTCTCCCAAGGGTTTGGGAGACAGTTCCATAGATTTACTCAATTGAGTAATTATTTTTGATTAGATTTCCCTTTGACTATCATTGGAAAAATGACAGAAATCAGCAAAGTTCTAGATTTACTTTGCAGTGATGTGGCCAATGCCCTGTGGAAGCCAAGAGCCGTGAGTCCCGTCCACGGGGCCGATGTGCCAGGGGAAGGAGCAACGGGGCCGCCGCCAACGCGCCAGCAGCCACCGCCGCTTTCTGTGTAATAACGTGAGAAAATAAACTGTGGTATCCACTTGGGCATGTCTGAGTGATCCCCTTAGTGGCCAAGTGTAGGTTCTTGCATGCCTCTTTACAGTTTGAAAAGTTTATTTTGTTAATATAGATAAATTTTTGAGAGAGCTTCATACTTGGGAAGAAAATCATTTTTAGAAAAAGCAATTTTACCTTTCTATTAATACAGAAATAATGTAGGCTTTTAGATTATTGCTCTTGCACTTCACTAAGATGAAAATTAAACAAACTTCATCCTAACTGGAATCAGTTGCCACAAAAGTAAAAACCTAAGGAGAAAAAAAGCTATTAAGAGATTTAAGCACACAACGCGCAAGACCTTTTAGAGGAGATTAAAGTATGTGACAAGCATTAGTATTTCAAGGTGCTGTGATCTACTCATGGATTGATGTGCCTTGGAATGAGATGAGGCACATTAAAAGCTGAAATCATTGAAGCTGGTGCAAAACTGAATATGAGCAATTACCAAATAGTTAGGCATTAAATGAAATGGATGGGTTTGTGAACCTGCCGTATAGAAGACTTCTTTGTGTGATCAGATGCTCAGTCTTGAACCTTTCTCCTGACACGCAGGCTCCAGGAAACAACACTCAGTGTGCAAACGGGGCTGTTCAAAAGGAACAGCTCCTATTTTAATGTTGCTGTCTAGCACTTTGTGTGGTGCGAATCATTACTCACTGTGAAAATCACATTGGAGCGTTTAACTTCCTCATTGCCATGGCCTCAGCCATTAGGGAGTCACCTGCAGGTTAGGAAGGCTCTTGGAAGAGGCTGCCTGGTAGCCTCTGTCCTGGAGTGAGATGTCGTAGCAGACTCACACGCAGACTCCATTAGGAGGCTTTTTCTGCATTAAAGAGCCTTATTCCTTCTGAGCATTAAGGCAGAATCCTCTTAGGTCCCGTTCAAACAGTTTGTCTGGACTGTAAATCAAGCCTAGCAGTTTTACGAGGAGTTTTAGCCTCAAGCACATGTAGCTGTGATTAAACAGCAAACACAGCTTTCCACTGGCCTGGCCGTGGTCCTCGTTGGGATGCTCTGCTGGGGCAGCCACTGCAATGGCACTAAAGGTTCCCATTTAGAAAGAAGACTAATTAAGAAAAGCACCTGTGAACAGTCATAAATGAAATACTAAATAAAAGTGCTGAGGAGAACATTCCTTAGCCTTGTTTCTATGATTTCTATGATTACCGTCAGAGAGGAGGGCGCATCCACGTTATGAGCTGTGAGTTTTCTGGCCGATGGATTGAATTGCTTGCCTTGAACCTCAGCTGAAGTTTTGACACTGACCTAAGGAGAAGCAGCGCAAATACCATAAAATCCTATAAACTCATTAAAAAATACAAACATGCGAGTGTGCTGAAATCCTAAAAATAAATGCCTAATTAAAACTTACCAAAACTTTTCTTACAAAATTATAGTGAATGTTATTCACCAAAAATAAAAACACTTCTACAAGCATCAAAATGCTAAAACCTATTGGTTGCCAGGTATGGAATGGAGCAGTGTTTTCTGCAGCTTCTGTCTGTGTTTCAGAGGCAAAGCAGATTGCATGAAGCTCCTTTCCTCCAGACTCTCCACTTCTGGGTGCCTTCCATGGGGCAAAGTGGCACCGCTCTCCGTCTTGGCCAGGGCATTTGTGTGCTTCCTGCCAGCCCCTGCCCTCGTCCCGCTGAATCCCAGTCCGGGCAAGGTCTGAGCTATTGCACTGTCTGTGGGGGTTCAGTCAATCCCAGCTTCCAAATTCTAAGAAAACTCTTGCAAACATCATATATTTGAGACCCTTTTTCCTCATTCAAATTTGGCAGAGAGGAGCCAGAGGCTCTATAAGCTGCAGGGAATAGGTGGGTAAGAAGCTTTGCAAGCCTGGTGAACCATTCAGTCTAATTTGCCTAGGGAGTCAGAGTAAAGCACAATTAAGCATCTAGAAGGTGAACATAATATAAAATTGAACGTAGCATAAGCTATTTTTATCTCCCTGGCAAGAGCTGGTGAGAGGAAAGTCTGAGAATGTAAGGTGAAAGGATGTGTATTTGCACTGAGGGCTTTGATATCCATAGATGGGTAGGGATAAGGATAAAGGAAGCTCCTGTGCATGTAGTAAAAAACAGGATAACAAAGACTTAGATTTGCACAGAACTTTGTTCATGACAGTAGTGACTTTTATAGGTTGCCTGTGCCGTGATAGTTCCTCTCTCTTCTGAGAATTCTTTTTGTCCCATAGGAAAGCTCACAATCTTAGCTGCTGCACAGAAGGCATCAGCTGACACCACAGTGATATTTTCAGAAGATAGAAGTTGATCAGGAAGATCAGAAGATAAAAGTTCTCTGGTGTGGCCTTAAGTTTATAAATTTATTTTATACAATTTATATAGTATATATACTATTTATTAAAAAATATTTTATAGAAGATGCTAGAGGTTCCTTGGTCTATTTACTCCATGGGCTGTTAGGGAAGAAGGATAGAAATAATGAAGCCAGATCTGGCAAGGCTTAATGATTATTGCAGATTTCTGGATCCATGTCAATACATTCGCACCCAGCTCTAAACTGAACTGTGTGAATGCAAACTGACAGATTTCCTGGAGGTCTGGTTGTAATAATTTGGAAAAAATACTATAAACTTTTCTATAGAGATGTTACTAAATTGTCTGCAGGGAGTTGATTTGAGGAAATTGAATCGTTGCATGAAAGGAAGTTTTATATCATGTACCAAGAGTAACTGAGCCATGAGGTTGCTGTGTCAGCTATGGAAAGTGCAGAACTGTGGCATCCATTTTTTTCTCAATATTTTCTTTTAATTACGCAAGATGTTTCTTTCCTCATGAGGAAACTTCTCTGAAGAATCTTAAGAAATACTGTGTTGACTCCCTCAATTCTACTCTTAGGGACTACCCTTGATATAATGGAAAGTAGTTTGAGAGAACTGTCTTCTGTAGATGGAATTGAGGCTCCTTTTTTTTTTAATTTCATTTTTGAAATGCAAATTCCCTGTCTAAAAAGCTCAGCGTTCATCATCTGAATGGCTTTTTCGCAAGGATGCATAATATGCTTATTTTAAAAATGTATATTTAAAGCAGTAAAACAGTTTAGAAGCAGACATTAGTGCCGTATCACTAAGTGAAGTGTTCTGCTTCTATCTAAATATACTATAATAAAGTAAGACTAAGAACCAAAAGAGTACCTCTTTCAAAGAATCTTATTCTGAAAAGTTTATTTTAATGTATTCGCTTTGAAATTTGTAAATGTTTGTGTAATAATAGTGTAACACTTTCATGCTAGAAACAAAATGATGGAGAAGGCTCTAATATCATTTAATTATGATAACCATTGATTTTGATGTTGCAAGTAGCTCTTTTTCTTATATGGGTGAGCCAGAGAGCAAAAAATACTTATGTATCTTATTGACCGTTTATACATTTTTCTCCCCTACAAGGATATTTGCTTAGGTGAGCTGGTAGGGATGAGTGCATATTTATTATATATCCAGTCTAGTGAATTCCCCAAAATAAAACAACAGCCTAAGCTTTCAGTGACATTTTAGAATTTGCTGGATATTCTGCTAATAAGAATCATGCCCTAAAAGGATATTCCTTTTGTGGCTAACGTTGAAAATATCAGAGTGAGTCTCAGGACATTTAAGTGGCTTTAATCTGAACATATTTATCATAGCCGAATAAACACAGTGTAATTTAGAAGAAGGAACAAGAAATCCAGGGTTGCTGGGAGCCCAAACAGGTCATCAGTTTCGCTAGAAATTACTAATTGAGCAACCAGAGTTGAATGTAGGAAGCTCATTGCTGCAAAAGCTTTTTCATGTTTCTGAATCAAACCAATATGTTTATCACAACCCATCAAATTGATGTTACTTTGAAAATACAGAAAATAGATAAAAACATTAAACATTCAGTCATTTAAAGCTCCTTTCAGGAAAAAATTGCTTATACTGCAATTACTACCAGATTTCCCACACTTTACTAGTAGATGGAAAGTTATAATTTGTTATCCCTAACATAAACATTTACTAATTAAAAAGACTATTCATGTGGTTTTGACATTTGTTTTCAAAGGCTAGGTCAGAATGTCATGGGGGAGTTGTTTGCGTTTTTCTTCTTGCAATTGGAAGTTAAGAATTTGTATTTTTTTAACAGAGTTTTATTTAATAAAGTTCTCCAAATACTGTATTGATTGTAGACAAAGATTCATATGAAAAACAGATCCAGATCCAGATTTGGAATACTTCACGGGACAGGCAGCTTTACTGAAATAGGCAGATGAAGATTTAAGTTATAGTTTGTTCTAAGAAACGTGGCGGAACTTTGCTTGGACTGAACGTGTTGCTGGCACCTGTGCATTGGGATTTCCAGGGAACAGAGCAGTTAATGTTTCTCTAGTGGAGTTTCCCTGCCAGGGACTTATGGAAAGGCATCTTTTGAGGCTGTTGTGCACAGGAAAGGTTTCAAAACGTCAGAGACTGATTTTTAGAGGTTATCCTCATTTCCTTTCACATTGCTATGAGATATATGCCTAAAAGTATTTGAGGAATAAATGAAAAATTAACTCTTAAAATATCCTGTCACTGTACCTGTGTGGAATTTCAGGTGCTACTTTTCTACCTCCTTGTCTCAGATAGATGTTAATAAAATCAGGATGGGTCAAGGAGATTTGCAGGTGGGAGTGAGTGCCTGCATTTGCTGAAGGCTGCTCTTAGTGCAAAAGGACATTAGTGCAATAGGTGACAGGTTTAATAAAATACTGAGTGAGTCTCATATGCGTGAGAGAAAGTGCAGTGCAGCCCCCAGTTTTCCAGGGTTGCCTTCATGCCACCTTTATTTGCAGTGGTTAATTTTTAGATTGTCTGAGTGATATTTAACTTTCTGTAATAGGTTTGTACCATTAGACTAAAAGTGTGTTTTGAACAGCCAGCCATTTTATGTTTACTTCTTATACTGAGACATATAAAATTATAAAATTCTTTTTAAGTTCGATAAAAATAGTATTGCTATACTTTGAAGGGATGTGGCATGGTTGAATTCAAGAATAACCCTTGAGAGGTTGATATGGTATCTTCAGGTTTATATCTTTATGTAAATAGATAAAGTTAAGTATTAATCACAAGAGAAGAATATAATGGTACTCTTCCTACCTCTAAGCCTCAGCATTACTTTCAGCAAAATTAGTATTCAGACATGACCTTTCTAAAGAGTGGAGGGATGTTTTTGTCTGCCTGTTTGGGGGTTGGCTTTTTTAAAGCAAATCTGCTATATTGCTTGTTCAGTAAGAGCAGGTAGCATTCTGTACGGAATATATTCCAATAAATTATATAATATGCACATGTTAGAGTGATTTAGCCTTCAAAGAACCCAGCCACTTTGTAGATGGTAATAAAGTTTGCACAGTAGAGTTCATCTGAATAAAAAAGGAAAACTCTGCATCACTGTGGTTGCAAATCAGCACTTCTGTGTCAATATCCATGGAGCTCTGGAAACAAGAAAAAAATCCACGCTCGAGCTACGTGCTTATGCTTTGAGCTAGCAAGAAGTCAGTAGAAAAGGACTTATGGATATTATGGAATTAAGTTGAATCTGTATGAGAAATTTGAGAGAAAAACACCTTTATTTTATAATACAGTATAAAACACATCACATGCTGGTGATATTGCCCAAATGTGTGGAGTTCTAAGAATTAGTGCAGCTCTTCTGCTTCCAAGATAACATACTGGCACTAATAAATTAGTTGATAAGATTCCCACTGCTCTTCAATTGGATCTTATCATTTAAGGAGCTATGAGCAACCTGATCTCAGTGCCCTTGATTTGAGAATACCTTTAAAGCTACTGATACAGTTATCCAAATAAAAAAATCCAATTACTGATATATTTAAAATAGCATAATTGCTGGAAAAGGAAAATTGAAGACTTGTTTGTACCTTGAGGGACTCTAATCTGTAACTCCATCTGTATTCCAGAAAGGCTGGCAACAGACTGCCCCAAGAATGTAGTACTGCTTCATTAACACCTTTTAAAATGGTTCGTCCAGTCCATTCCCACCTAGAGAGTGTCCGAAACCCAGAGCTTTTTGCTGTAACCATTATCGTTTCTTGAGAATGATGCACCTGTGTGTTCTGTAAGCACATTTGTGCAGTGATTCCATTGACATTGATGATACCTTTGGGGTAACGTGCATTCTGGCTGTATGAAGAGGCGGTGGCTTCCAGGCTGCTCCCGCTGAACGTCTCCTTGCACGTTCCCAGCCTGGAGCCCCTCAGGGAGAGCTAGAGCAGCGGGCGCCCCGGCTTCTGCTGCGGGCAGAGAGCGCAGGCCCTGATGAGCAGGCCGGGCTCCCGTCACCGATGGAGGCCGGGCAGCTCACACTGCCTTCCCTGTCTCAGGCTGCTAATCTGTTTAGCCAGGGAAAGTAGAGCACTGCCGAGTTTCCCTGCGGTTGTTTGCTCTGCGTGGCCAAGCTGGCGGGTTTCTACGCAGCTTGTTTTCTCAGGAGCTCCCAAATGCTGCTTTTGAAGCTTGCTAAGATAGGCCCTTTCTCACCAACTACAATACAGGATTTTGGATGGGAGCAACCTCGTGCTTTTAAAACAAACATGTTTTCCATACGATTTACTTCATTTGTGTTCAAGGCGTTTATTGAGGTCATTTGACTGCGGTGGGCTGGGTGATTGGCTAGTTTGAAACAATACAGACTTGCCTGTGGCGATAATTCCAGCTCTTTGTGGGCAGGCTTATCAAGTACAAGCATTTGCTTTTCAAATTTGTTCTTGTAAAGAAAGGGAGGTGGGTGCTCCTCTCACTGTCTCACAGGAACTTCCCACTGAACAGAAAGACCTCTGGAAACCCACCGGATTCAGGTATCCAGCAGCCGTGGTGGGACTTGAGAGATGGTCTTCTGCTGCGTGACCTCAACCCCTTCCCAGCAAGGGGAGGATGGACTTTGTAAGGAATGGCTGCAGAGAGTGGTCTTCTCCCATCCTTCTTGCCTCTCTTTCCATATGAACGTTAGAAAGGCTCCACTCGAAAGGCTCTACTCGAAAATCTGTAGAATAGGCCACAAAATAATGAATAATATTGAAAACAACAGAATATCAAAAGCTGTATTATATGAAGACCCAGATAACAAATTCCTAGACTGTACAGAATCCTTATTTCTAAGTTTGGTTTACAGTCATCTGACTCTACTCCATAGACAACATCTTGCTGAGATTGCTCTATGAAAATACTCCTAACATCAGGCCCTCAGAATATATAATATGAAAAAAAAAAAAAGTGTATTTCATCATAGTCTCTCCAAGTCCCTCTATTGCACTGTAGTTAAAGAGAATTGGAGATAAATACTGAAGCAGGCTTATGACTAAAATGAAGTTCTGAGTTAAGACAAGGGGATGATGATGTTTCTTGAAATGGCCCAATAAAAGCAGCAACAAAATGTTATTAACCGTTAACAGAAAGAATGTTAGGGAGAAAACTTGAGACCAATAATTTCTGAATGTGTACAACAGCAGCACTTTATAACCCAATTGCAGTATGTCAAGTACATAGGTTACGTGCAAAGCGTAAATAATTATATGGACAAAGTTGGTCTAGCACCTAAATATTTTTATATCTCTTTTAATTATTGATTGCTTTTCCTATATGGTATTTTGTGAGATTGCATTTACCCCATGGAACAAAAGAGAAGAATGAAATATATTATTTATTAACGATGTTGTCATGATGATTCTGTAAAGAAAATGTTAAAACAGTGGAAGTTTCTGCATACACAGGATCTTACTGAAAAGGTGAGGTAGGGGTAAGGTGAAAACGACAATGTATCTGAGTGCTGAAGAGCAACTCTTGAAATTTTGAACTTCACTGGAGCAAAAAGTATATGAGTAGAACATAAACAGTTTATGTTATCTAATGTGTTACCTTTCTTTTAAGTCCGTTTTTGTATTTTATATTTGCATTTGAGGAATTTCTGCTTTTTGAAAGAACATTTTTATATGAGGAAATTGTGACATGCATCGGTGGTATGACGCATCACTAACGGGTAGAAGCAGAGTATGACTAATGTAAGGGTTTGAGCTATTTCATTTCCCTATAATCAGTGAGGCAGATATTTAAACACAGCTAAAATTTGTATTTAAAAAAAGTTGGATGATTGCCTGTTTGAAAGCATTTTGAAAACTGCTTTTGGAAGCAGTTTCTCTACTCTCAGGAGATTAGTTTCTAGTTTGTCCCTTAGGCAAAGGTGTCATTTTCTTCAATACTTGTTTTTGGTTTTCATTCTTGCCATACACTATATCTCTACTTCAATACCTTTATTAAAAAGTAAGTTCAAAAGTATATTTTAGTTCGGCAGCCTATCTTGACATCTTACCTCTGAAGAGTAAAACATCAAGGGTTTGCTGTTCAAAGGAAATCCTGGAAAAGCCTCCAAATAAATCCTCAAAACTCTCCACCTTAAGAAATCTACAGAAAGGTAGAGGAGTCTTCCTTGCCTTCATTGTATTTAATAGGTTTACTTTTAAAAGTATAGATAGGATTTGATAAGTTACCTTAATGAGATCTGCATTTCCTTTCAAGATACTTTATCTTCTAGAAGTTGATAAGAGGTTTTCAAGAACAAGCACTGCAAGGGTCAAGGCCTCAAAATAGATGAGGTTTTTGTTTGTTGTTTCTTTTTGACTCAGATGTATGATGTCTCAGCTTGAAATTGCCATTAGAGAAACACAATTTCTTCCTGAATTATTATGGTTTGGTAAAATAGATGAACTTTCACGAGTCGTGGCTTAGGCACCTTCTGCTGAGGCACAGCTGGGGCTGCCATGTCGTGTGTGTGTAGACGCATGGCTTGGCAAGGCGCCCCGCACGCCCCGCTTGGCCGCTCTGCCTTCAGCTACAATCAGCCAAGAGCATTAGGTGTTCCCAGAAGTGACCGAGGAAGATTAGAGAATTTCCTAGAGATAAGCAAGAGCAAACCCTCCTCTGGAGCCTGCTGCCTGTCTCAATCATCATTCCTCCAGGATCCTTAGCAGACTCAGAACAGAAAGCAGTAGAAAAGCTCCTTTTTAAAGCAATGGAAGTAGCTGCCTGTTTTTGTAAGAGGTAATGGGACCCGTGGAGGGTACCCGTAAGCTGTGAGGGGCGGACGCCCCGAGCTCGCGCTGAAGTCCTCGCGCTGCGCAGCTAAGTGAGCTGGGCTGAGCTGGGCTGAGCTGGGCTGCCCGACCGGGCCATGCTGGACCCCCAGTGTCAAACTTGTACACGCTGCAGTCTGTGAAGCTTAAAACTTACCTGGGCAAAGAGCATACAGAGTGTGAGCCTGCTTTTGTACGCGGGGAAAGCTGGTGGGACTGCACCTGTGAGCACAATTCAGATAGACGTGTGTAGAGCACTACTAAATGTGTAATGAGAACAATTATCCAACTCTCCAACTGAGTTTTGTAGTCTTTTCCTATCAAATTGATAAGGTTTTAAATCTTACTACCTTTTTTTGCTATCATTTAAGGGACTTGGAATTTCTGCCCTTTCCAAATTTGCCTCTGGAAAATAGCACAGGAGAGTAGGTTGCAGATTTGAAGGAGGAAGGCTGAATATGCAGGCACAATGAATTGGCAAATTTAATGGCTACAGTGAGGACAGGAGATTTTACTATGTCATAAAGATAAGTTAATATCACTCAGCACTGAAATGAATAGGGTTCTTCTCTTTTCAGAGGGTTTTGAGTCAGACCCTAAAATAGCAACAGGGCAAGGAGAGTCAGCAGGATATATGGTGAGATGGGGGAAGCAGGAGCCAACAAAAGAGGTGTCAGAAGGTGCAGAGTTCTACAGCATTTTAATGGTAGAGACAAGGAGTAAAATAGAGAAGATGGGTTTTAGTAAGACCAGCTTTTCACGAAGAACATAATCCAAATATTATTTTGACTTATATTCCTTAACAGTGTAAATGTGTTGAAATTATAGCAAGGTAATCCTATTGCAGCTAACTTTAAAAGTTCTATGG
>JAVCKT010035049.1:6956-17255 GCA_032273925.1 Rhynchotus rufescens
TACAAATCATTTGAATAACACAAACAATATTTGAATATTTCTACTGATTTGAGTATGGATTTGAATAGCAGGTTGATAGTATCTGAACAAGTTAAAACAAAATTCTTATGTTGGCATAATTGTCATGTCATTGTCAATATCACTAGGGGCAAGAACACAAAAACGGTAGCTACCAAGGAAAAATTACAGGAAATGCATCTTCATCCTAATAGTTGGGGTGAAGAAACCCACTCGTTTGTCTACACCTGCTTCATTCCCGGTTAAGGACAGGGTCATACTGAGTGACTCTGCCTCCACAATTGAATTGTTCTCTCTTCCTAGGTCAGTCCCGCATCATCTGCTGAAATCCTCAGTGACAAAATCAGGTTTCCTTCCTTCCTAAGGACTGTCCCCAGTGATTTCTATCAAACAAGAGCAATGGCCCACTTAATCTGTGAGTCTGGGTGGAATTGGATTGGAGTGATAGCCACTGATGATGACAACGGGCGTCTTGCTCTGGAGAACTTTGGGGTCCAGGCCACAGGAAACAACGTTTGTATAGCTTTTAAAGAAATGCTGCCTGCCTATCTCTCTGACAACACATTTAATGCCAAAGTTGATCAAGCAATTGAGAAGATTGTCAAGGAAAGCAGAGTCAATGTTATTGTTGTCTTTATGAGACAATTCCATGTGCTCAAACTATTTAACAAGGCAATTGAGAAGAATGTAAATAAAATTTGGATTGCAAGTGATAATTGGTCAACTGCAGTCAAAATCAGTACATTTCCCAACATTAAACAGTTGGGAATTGTTGTGGGGTTTGGATTTAAAAGTGGAAACATATCCACATTTCATGACTTTCTGAGAACACTTCATGGAAAGCCCACTGAAAACAACAAGTTTTTACATGAGTACATGAAGCTTTTGTCAGTTTGTGCACACCTGGAGTACCACGATTTTCAAATGTGCATTTCAAATCAATCCCAAGAGAATCTGATGCAAAATGATGAGAATAAATATCAGATCTGGAAAGACGATTTTTTGATTGACAACATTGAACCAGGATTTATCCACAGTACTATACTTGCAGTCCAAGCCATTGCTCAGGCCATTAAGGGACAATGCAGTCACCGAAACTGCAAGGATCCTTCTGCTTTCACTCCCTGGGAGGTATGAATTTAGGTCTTTCAGGTCTCATTCCCTCTGAATAACGTTTATTTCCTTTTCCCTCTCACTGGGAATCTTACTGGATTTATTATCTTGGTCCTAGGATTGATTATTTTTTGTAACTCCTGCTCCTGCCTTTCTTCACCATTACATAAGCCAACTGAAACAGCACAGACTACATGCCAAAGGTGAAGCACTTCACTGCTGCAGTGTTGAGGAACAGGCTCAGATTTTGTCTCCTTTCTTTTTTGGCCCATGTAGACACAGAAGGTCCTGGTGCAGAGTAGGACAGAAGGTCCTGCACAGCAGAGCAGGCATCAGCTTGGATGAAGTGTACAGTGTTCTTGTTTCAACATCTTACTAACTAGCCATGTAGAATAGAACAAACCTATACGATCAATCCATTTTAAGATACTAATCAACTATTAATGGTTGTTCCTGTTCCTACAAACCCATGTAATACTCAGCAATGAGTGCTCTTCGTATCTGGGAATGTTACGAGAATTCACCAAAGTGTTTCAATTTCCCTCTCCTTTCCTATCTATTGTTCAGTTTGCCTGAATTCAGGTATTGTCCTCTACAAAAACCTATATAACATATCATTCTTCTGTATACTTGTCCTAAATTAAGCTGAATGTGGTGAGAAAATTAGATATACATCTTTAAGATAAGTGAGATTCTTGCCTAAAACTCATCTGCAGTCAAATGGATGGGAAGAGAACAGGAGAAAAATCAGACAAGTAAACCTGACCTGACCTTTTACCCTAGAACCTGCTTGGGAGTATTCACTTTTACACACTTTTACTCGGAGGATTAAACAAAGGTTCATTTAAAGTCAAACAAACTCTGAAGCCCTCTGACTTACTCTGACCTCTTATCCTAGGTCAGAGCAGGTCAAACCAAGATAGGGGATGTGGAAAAAAAAAAAAAAAAAGTAACTATCAATCTTTTAAATAAATTTGTAAAGGCAAATAGGACAAATTCAGAAATCCTCTACAAGGTATGCAGCTTTATGGAGCTGCATTCACATCATAGCTGAATTTAACCTCAAACCATCTAAATTAAGTGACCTATTAAGAAGCCAAGAACTCACAAAGAAAACTGAACAAGATCATTAACCCCCCTGATGCAGTTTTCATTACATTTTTTTCTATACACTGAACCTAAGATCTTCAGGAGTGGGTATATATAAAGCTGAGCTTGAAACTAATCTGTATCACACGTCTCCATATACTGAGAAATCAGCTATTGGTATTACAGCTTTTGCAAAACAGTCAGTGACTAAATCATAATGTTGATAATTACTAGCACTTTCTGCCTGCATCTAAAGATGTGTATATAAAACCCTGTTATTCTCATATTTTTAGATAAATTGGACAAGTGGAGTAGAAAAAGATTAATGACATTAAATAACTGGGGATTTGGAATAAGAAATTTCCTGTACAGTCCCAGAAGACTACAGGACATTCAGCAAGGGCAACCAGGGTACACAAACTCTCAAAATAATGTCTCTTCCTCTCAGTTCTGTACGCCAGGCTCTTTTAAGGAGATACTCTTGGGAGAATCTTTAAATGCTACCACTGTCAAACTGGGACCTATGTAACAGTTTTTCAGGTGGTACAGTTAATTTCAGCCATTCATCAAAACCTTGGCTGTTGTATGTTAATTAACCTCTATTGCCTAAAACTGGTGTGCTTGTGAAGGGATAAAGTTGCTGCTCCAGTTCAGAACCAGTGTGGTTAATGGTCCTCTCATGGTCTCTCTATGAGCTGGAAGTCAATTTTATGTGCCTTAACCCTTTCCTTTTCTGGATTCACATGGAAGTTCTTTCTCTGACTGCTTGTGATGAGGGAGAGAGAAATTTCATCCTACTAAAAAGAATAGAATGGTTGCAATATTAAGTTAGATAGTTGTCTTTCTAGAGCATTCTGATTTTGATATTTCCTATTATCTATCAAATATAGATATCTATGATAGATATAGATGTGCTGTATATTTCCATTGTGACTTACATTGTCTGAGTGAATCGGCATTTATTTTTAATTTAACAATTCTGAGTCTCACACTGCAGTAGAGTCACATCTAAAAATAATATTAAATTAGGTATTTCCAGACACCCCATAGGAGCTTGCTCTGAAAGCAAACATTGCTCTGATCTACTCTGGCTATAGTAAAATAACAGCAATAGTATCATTCATGGTAATCCTTTATAAGAAGGGGTCCCTGAGAGGCCTACTTTATTTCTGATAAGAAAAACCTTTTATTTCCCATCCTTCTAACAAAATCTCCCTGGCTTGAAAAAAATACTAATATGAGTATTTGTATATGTTACACATTACCTGAATAATGTAATTCTTTGTAGAAAGGCAGAATAAACAAATACAAAAATCTATTTAAATTTTGAGATTTTTGTACTCCTAAAAAAATAGTATTTCTCTCTTTTCAACTTCATACTGTTGTATGTTTTCAACTTCATACTGTTAGACTGTTGATTGCATCATACAGAGATAATACTGATGCATACCGTTGTTTCTTATATCTATGTTCAGCTCCTTGAAGAACTTAAAAAAGTTACAGTCCTTGATGATGGCAAAGAAATCAAGTTTGACTCCAAAGGAGATATGAACACTAATTATGATGTTGTTCTTTGGAAAGAAATCGATGGCCACATGGAAATCACCACAATGGCAGAATACAACACAGAGAAGGATTGTTTTATCTTTAAGGATGAGGAGAAAAAAAAGGAATTTGAAGACTTAAAGGTAACCTATATTTTTTTTGGTTTAACATGTAAAATTTTCTTCATGTACTTTCTTCTCCAGCTGGGATATGTAATTGAAGTATATATCAGCTAGAAATCCTTTATATACTTCCATGTTCTCCATTTAGTGGCAAATCCTCCCTGGATATATTCCACCACCTTGCACACTCAGGAAGCAATCCTTAAGCAACCACACTTTCCTTCCAAATTGCACTATAGCTTCCAAATGCTCTAAGAGGATTCCTAAGATGAACAAGTCAGAAGCTGTATCTGTTATATGGATGCTATTCCAGGGTCTTGAGAAGTGTTTTAAAATAGAAAATGTCTATGTATGAATACCCTCTTTCTTATGCAAAATGGCTATTTATTTTGAACATGCAGTGACCTAATACCAGGTCACTTCACTGTTCTCTTCATGCTGCAGAAGGTTCCCTCAACCTGTTCCCAGCATTGCAGACCAGGACAGATGAAAAAGATTACAGAAAGTCGGCACACATGCTGCTATGAATGTGTTTATTGTCCGGAAAACCACTACAGCAATCAAACAGGTAAAAAATTATGACCCAAATACAAGTTATTTAGAGATCAGTAGAATTGTTTTGTTTGTGTATAATGTAACTTGGGAACCCGGGGGTGTAATTTAAGAATGAAATTACAATACATGCTTTTTTTTTTTTTTTTTTTTTTTTTTTTTTTAATTTATTAAGTTTACGGGCAAAGTACGAGGATTATTTATTTTGGCTATCTGTATTTTTGGTCTTTACTGGGAGACTCTAGTGTTTGATATGACTATATGATGATGTTGATATGAATCACATGACACTAATGCTTTCTAGAACCAAATCTAATGTGTACATTACCACTGGTTCACTCATCATTTGGATGATGTTTTTAAAAGTGGAAAGTTAGCTGTGGAAGACAGAAGATCTTCCATTTCCAGAGATGGAAAACAGAAGAAATCTGCAGTATAATGTCCTTTGAATATCCTAATAGTGAGCAGAAAGAAATTAAATTTTATCCCTTTTATGCAAGTATTTGCCAGATTTCTCCGTATGAGAGAAAAGGAATTTTACAGCAAAGTTAGCCTTTGAAAACATAATCTGGACCAATGATTGCTGTTGCTGTAGCATTCCAAAAGCTACCTGCAAGGAAGAAGGCTATTGTTTCCTATAGCAATAGGTGAATAAAAGAAACAAAGTTCCAAGGATTTCATTTCCACTTCATTATTCAAGTTTCTTGAATAATTAACTTCACTATTCAAGTTTCAATTAAAGTTCCTGAGCGGAGCTCTGATCAGGTTGGCTACCTCCTGACCAAAACACCTTGGGGACTGAGGCCACTCTGCCTGTCTCCTTCCTGGTTGCTGGTCGTCCTCGCCACATCCATGGCCACCACAGACCTGCAGCTCCTCCGCCTGGGCAGCAGCAGCAATAGTCAGGATATATTTTCTTACAGTATCCCACATTCCTGCTGTATCCCAAGCCTTGATATTCCACTTTGCAGTTTGTTTACTTCTGTTTTCTAAGCTATCTTCACTTCTCCCTCTCCAGATATGGATTACTGCTACCCATGTAATAACAAGACATACTGGGCGCCCGTGAACAGTACCACGTGCTACAGAAAGACAGTCCATTTCCTCGACTGGACGGACTGGTTTGCTCTTTTCCTCTTGCTCCTGTCTGGTTTTGGGATTGTGGTGGTTGTGGCAATTAGTGTGATATTTACGAGATATGTGAATACACCAGTTGTAAAAGCATCTGGAGGTTTAATTGTCTGCTATATTATTCTCTTCAGCCACTTATTGATTTTTTTAAGCACTGTCTTCTTCATAGGTGAACCCACAGAATTCAAGTGTAAAACTAGGCAAGCTGTCTTTGGCATAAGTTTTACACTCTGCATCTCATGTATTTTAATAAAGTCACTAAAAATTTTACTAGCCTTCAGCTTTGATCCCAACCTACAGAACTTCCTGAAACGTGTATATAAACCCATTCACATTGTGGTCATCTGCACTGGAATTCAAGTCATCATTTGCACTTTCTGGCTGATATTTAAGACCCCTTTCGTGAAACGAAATTTCTCAATTCCAAGAACAATAATTCTGGAATGTGATGAGGGCTCTATTGTGGCTTTTGGGATTATGTTAGGCTATATAGCTGTTCTTGCTTTCATTTGCTTTATATTTGCCTTTAAAGGTAGGAAGCTCCCAGAGAACTACAACGAAGCTAAATTCATAACCTTTGGCATGCTAATTTACTTTATAGCATGGATTGTGTTTATCCCCGTCTATGTAACCACATTTGGCAAATACCTTTCAGCAGTGGAGGTCATTGTTGTTTTAATATCCAACTATGGAATTCTCTGTTGTACTTTTCTTCCTAAGTGCTATATCATAATTTGTAAGCAAGAAACAAACACAAAATCTGCCTTTCTCAAGATGATTTACACCTACTCTTCCAAGAGTGCTAGCAGTGTGGCTGTTAGTCAGATTTCTTTGGATTCAAAGTCTTCCAGCTCCCGAGCTACCATCTCAGACTCGTGTAAATCTGACAAAACCTCTGCAAACGGAAACTACCATTTTCGAGTTCCTGAGCAGAGACAAATAACAGAGAAATTTCCTTCTAAAAGTACAGCAAGGACTCTGTCCAGGAAAAGGCTGTCCAGCATATGACTAGGTAGCCTTAAAATGCCCAGAGATAAATGAGGCATTTTAGTAAGCTGTGTCTCATTCAGATCTCCTTCCTTTTTATTTCTTCCAAGAAAGCAGACTGCATGAAATGCCATCCCCTGTAATGCTTTATATATATATATATGTGTATTCGTTACTGGATTCCAAAGGCTTTCCTTGTCCACAGAGTCCATTCCCTGTTCTTACAGGCAGCACATAGTGCAACCCCACTGAGCAGCCCCTTGACCCTTCCATCCTGACACAAGTCGGCTGCTCACATCAACCTTCTTCTTTGTCCCAAAGCCTCACGTCTCTGTGTGATGTAGAAGCATAGAAAAGCAAGCAGAATTCTTCTTATTTCTCACAGATATGGAGGCATGACCTGTTTGTAACCACTTGCTGTTTAAAGAGCTCATCTTCTCAAGTGAATTTGTCAAGGTAACTGGACCCTCCCTTAGCTTTTGTTTGTCAAGCTAAACAAGCCCAGTCTTGTAGTCTCTGCTTTTGAGATAGGCTCTCCACTCTCCCTATCACCCAAAAGTAAACTTCTGCTGCACCTCCTACAGGTGAATCCTCTTTTCCACCCCTCTTTTTTTTTTTCCACAACCCAGCATTGTGTTTTCATGGCACACCCTTGTCCAGATGAGCACTATAGCAACATTTAAAGTCTCTTCTGTTTACCAGGGTGATAATGAATGAAAGACACAGCTCTGTATAAAAACTGAAGTGTTTCTCTTCAGTCTATAATTATAAGCACTTTCATTCTACTTTTTTTCCACATATATCTGGAGAAAATTGCAGCTCATCCCCCCACTCTGATGTGTGAGGAGATAAGACCCGCTATATTTGTCCTGACGTGTCTATTTAGTTCAAAGAAGCAAGCAATTTCTGCCACATTGAGTAATGTAAAAAAAAAACCCAACAATTTACTTTCATTAGTATAAATAAAATGATCATGAAGATCAGCATGAATACATCTGGGAAATTTTAGGGGTTTTTGATGCCTGTTAAAAAAAATAAATCTGATTTTCAACCAGGAAACGGCAGTGTATCATTCCAACACACAGGAATAACATGAGCACTAACTGATATTCGCTATAGTGCATGCGTGTGCCAGTAGCTGTGTACACTTATATATGTACCCTGGTAGTACAGTACGACTGTGGTAGTACAGTGCAGAATGCATGTTCAGAAAAGGTTGTGCACACATATGTATGTACTGGGGTGGTATGTATGTTCAGAGAAGGAAGGACAGCTAGACACCTCCCTGCATCAACGGCGCCTGTTCCTGCAAAGGCCACGTCCCCGGCGCAGCCTGGATAGGAGCAGTTATCCCGGGCTGGAAAGGCAGCACCACCTGCTCCTGGACCGCGCCGAGGAGGACACGCTGCTCTCTCCATAAAGCCAATAGCAGGAGCACAGACACCACACGCCACAGTTTTAACGTTGGTGGCAGGTCAATGGAAAATACTAAATCCAATCAAGTTCAGTAATTGCAGCACTACACACATATTGTATTATTATTATTAATAATAATATTATTATGTACAGTATATCTATTTTTCTATCATTTATATTTATATTGTTTTTTTCATCCATATCTACATGACTTTTCTATTCAGATTTTAGTAGAAATAGCTGTAGATTGCATTTCCACAATGGACACAAATCATTAAAATTACTTTGACATGTAGACATATACATATACATATGTATCTGTGAAAGAAAACTTTAAAAGTAATTTAAATGGCTAAAACGTGATTTACATTCTGATTTTTGTAATTATTTAATTTTTGTAGCTGATTTGAGGAATGAAGGGTTATGTACCAAATGATGTTCATGTGTCAGTTGTTACTGTTTAGAATATGAGTTAGTATGTATTGGGAGGTTAAAATTCCTGAAATTTGTCTGCAAAAGCAGCAAAAATGTCTCCCTGAAGGGAAAAAAAGAAGACTTACACTGTACAATTTATTTTAGCACTAAGCTGTTCAGCACAATCAATTTCGCTAAAATGTTATATCTGTATTTGTTAAGTATCCTGTCAAAATTGTTTAGCATCTTGTGTCTTGAACATATAAGGAAAGATGATGACTACAGTAATGATATTTAAAATTGAGTTTGTTTACTTAATTTCCTTATCTCTCCTTATGAAATCTGATTTGGCTTTGTATAACAGCAATACATGCTGTTTCCACTCAATAATTGTCTGTGCTTTTTACCAGGAAATGACATTTAGATTTAAAGCTGGACATGATAAGCAATCATTGATCTACGGGTCAATGAGGAACGGTAGCATGACAGCAAGGGGAAGGTATGCAGGTGAACGTGATCTCACAGGTTCACAGAATGGTTGACGTTGGAAGGGATCATCTAGTCCACCCGCCCTGCTCCAGCAGGGACACCCAGAGCACGTGGCACAGGGCTGCATCCAGGCAGGTTTGGAAGCTCTCCAAAGAAGGAGACTCCACAACCTCCCTGGGCAGCCTGTGCCAGGGCTCTGTCACCCTCACAGGAAAGAAGTTTCTCCTCACATGGAGACGGAACTGCCTGTGTTTCAACTTAATGCCCATTGTGTCTTGTCCTATCACTGGCCACCACTGAGAAGAGTTCGGGTTCTTTTTTTTTTTTCTTTGAGGTCAATGAGAGGCTTTTCCAGATGTAAAGCTATTGAATCTTTTGTGGATTTATTTCACTACTTGAAGTAAGGCCACAGGGCTTCAATGGAAGGTGAACAGGACAGAGTATCTCAGACTGTGCAGGCCACTAGTTTTCTCAAGTCATTTCCAGGGCATAATGTTGGTTCCTCAAGATTCAGGAGCTCTCACTGCTCAAAATCTTTCATGCACCCAGAGCTCCGGAGCAGCTCCACTCCGCACTCCTTGTCATGCAGAGGACCATTCACCTGAGCTCCAGGCTTTCTCCCCATGGTCCTGTGGGCTGCAGTTGTGAGGCACAGTTGGGCCATGGTTCCGCATCTACAGGGTACCCAGGTCGCTCACAAATAGCAGCGGGATTCGGGATAGAGCCTGGGCAGCCCAGCCCAAGCTATGCTCCCTCTCCGTACCCCTTGCAGCTGTATCTCCAGCAGAGAGACTTGCCAGGTCTCTCTGCTCAAGCAGGAAGAGCAAAGGCAGAAGGGCTACAAGGAAACCGGAGCTCCTACATCCTCTGTGTTATTTCTTCTGGTGCTTCTGTTTCTCATCCCCCAAAAAATCTGCAACAGGGCAGAACAGCTCTCTGCATGTGAAAACAAGAGCATAATCTTTAGTTAGGACTAAACAGTCACTGGAGGCCCATGTGTGGCTTTTATACAGATCTCAAATAGAACTGCTTTTTTTCTGTTTAGACCATGTCTTATTTGCAAATACATATATGTATTATGAAATAGATGGATGTGAGAGGACTTGAATTTTCACTTGGCATAAATTAAGTGCATTGAGACGGCTTTGATGTCCATTTATGAGGACATTTTGCTGTTTTAATGATTTAAGAATGGAAACTGTACATGTGTAACTGTGCAAACATCAACACAGGGCTTTCTATTTCAAAGAAAATGCTCTATTGGAAATCTTCCCAGAATGAACTGTTGTGCAATCAGAAGGAAAAGAAAGGAAGGGAAAGAAGAGGAAGGGAAGGGAAGGGAAGGGAAGGGAAGGGAAGGGAAGGGAAGGGAAGGTGGAGAGAGCTGGGCTTGTTCAGCCGCAAGAAGGCAAGACTGAGAGGA
>JAVCKT010035051.1:0-16730 GCA_032273925.1 Rhynchotus rufescens
CAAAAAGCCAGTCCATCAAAGGTGACACATCCTTGCAACCTTCTCTCCCTGTGGCATGCCCAGTCTAGTTCAGCTATGGATTTACTAGCAGGTATTTCTGCACACAGTGAATTTAATAAGATTGGCGTTACCCTTGATTCAAAGTTGCAGTGGTAAGCCACTGTTATTTCTGCAGAAAGTCTCTGTTTCTGGTCCACGCTGAGAAGCACAGCTTATTCCTGTGTTTTTCCTGATAGTGATTTATCAGAAAGCCCTGAAAAATATCCAGCTCACCAATAGCACTTGGCAGAAAAGATGTATTGTGCTCTTGTTTTGATTTGGAGTGTCGTGTTTTTTTTTCCCCAATATGAACAATAAATAATTTGTATTTTGGATTCTAGAAGGGTCCAAAACAAAAAGAAAAACAGAACACCACTGTTATTTCTGTTTAGATTCACATAGGAGGATGAAAAATATGACTGAAGAAAACATATACTAGCCTACATAATAACCACATCCAGGTTGATAATAAATCTATATATATATAAAAGGATCAGGATGCTTGCTGTGGTCCCATTTTTCCCTGGCTGCCACACATAAGCTGGCAATCCAGCAGTGGCACTGCACAGACCTCAAAAAGCTCATGCCATCTCTGTGACACAAAATTCTATAACTTCTAAGATGAAAGTATATTAAGAGCTTTGCTCTCTTTTGCCTAGAGAATCTTAGTCTTTAGGGTTTCTAGCAACAATATCAGGAAGTTACTGCATATTCATAGCACCTCTCTAGCCATCAAAGTGTGGGAAGCTAACTGGTTCTCAGTAGAGCCACATGGCAGTGGCTCTGACAGGCTTTGACATTACTTCTGAATATAATTCAGAACATTTTTAGGAATTACCCATTTTTTTCCAGATGTGCATGTGAAATATTTATTTATTTTTCCATGCAGAGGTGAGGAACATAAAGAACTTCACAGACTTGCTTACCCTTATGAAGAGGAGGATAACAGAGGCACGAAAAGCTAGCAAACAAGAAATAATGCAGTTGTTTTCCACTGTGGATGAGTGCTAGATACAATTTTGCAGGATTCAGTAATTTCTAAACTATGAAAATGTTCTATGAGTAATTAGAAATCATGTGGCTTCCCTCAGAAGTGAAGTCCACATACCAGTGTTTGTGTTCTGATCGTGCTGTCAAGATTGCGCTGCTCTGTAATTTCAACCAATGTAAAATTCCATATTCAATCATTTCTAAAATGGTATGCTATTTAGACTAAACTGAAGTAGATCAAAATTAGCTTATCAATAAGGCTGACTATATATATTGTAGCTTTATAGAAAGCCGAAAAATTGCTCAGAAAAGCTGTTAAACATTAATGTTCTGTGCTATTTGAAAAAAAAAAAAAAGCTGACATGAAAATACTGATAGCACACACAAGTTTGCTAAAGTTTTGAGTCCCACTGACTGCCAAAATCATTCCCCCTCAATTTTACCATATTTACAGAGATAATCAACCGTGCATCAGCCTTTACTGCACCAGTGTCATCCAAACATCTAGACAGTATTTGCTGTCCCTCAGGCACCTGACAGTCTGCTGGAGACTGGCCAGTCATCAAACCTAAGAGAGGAGTTTCTGCAGGTAGAAGAACTAATGAGAGTTCAAAAACTGATGACAATCATGCAAAAATATTTAACTTCAATGTTCCATGATCACTCATTCTGGCAAAATTTGTGGCATCTGTTCTGATGCTAGATTTGCTTTGTTATGGCACTCAAGAGAAATGCAGTTACAAACAGCTAAGAGTTCCCATTTCAATCTCATTTCTCATGCTCAGATAGTAGGTCACAGCGAGGAAGTCTAGAGCTACTTTGACAGCTCGTATTTGCTAATACTCAGAAAATAAAACAATAAAAAAGAGACTTCACCTGATTCCATTTGTTCACTGTATTACAAACTGACAATGGCGACAATGGCTTCTGTAGTGTTCAGGATGTAGGTTCACATGAGTTACACATAAAGCATTACCTATAGTATTACTTTGAAAGGGTTACAAAAGACCATTTCTCTGTAATACAGAAAAATAGGGCTTTATTACTATTATTATTCTAAACGTCAAACAGATTCTTACTTAGCAAAAGCTACTGCAAGCATGTCGGGGACGCGTGCACATCAGCCAACTACATAGAAGAGGCATCAACAAGGGCTAGACATTCATTTGCTGGCACTGCTCTATGAGGTCTAGCACAAGTGAGCAAGCAGGGGCACAGGGCAAAATTGAAGAGGTGTGGAAATCACAAATTCCAGTTAGGCATTCCCCATTCTTGAGAAGATAAGGAGAGGGCAGCAATCTTCTCTGCCTGGTAAAGTGAATATCCTTACCCCAGTCCTGTGAAAGTGCACTGCTACGCTGAGGGACTCCAATTCAGCTCAACGCACTCCCAAACTGGCCCTTCAGCAATCTCCTCTCCTTCAGCAAATCCTTCCAACAGCAAGGATAACTGGGACAACATTTTGCGTGTGCCAGTGAACCAGCGGTCAGGCTTGGCTTCTCCCACTCCTATCACATTATCAGGTGGTGACTGCCAGTCTGCATGCAGGAGTCTTTCCTCAGTAAATGCAAAGGTTACCTATCCCATCAAATACAGGCAAACAATTTCAAGTGCCAGGCCTGCATTTGAAACTTGGCATGTTTTGTTTAAACATGGCTATTTTACAGTCGGAATATCTCTACACTTTACTACAGTCACATCTGTGATTGACTGCTGACACACACAAATTATATATTTCTGTGCAAAGTTCATGAAATTGAGTTTTATAGCTAAAACCTACAATATTCTGCTTAGGTTATCCCAGACAGCTGCCATATTTTTCATGCAAAAAAAATCACTAAATGTGGAAAAGCAATACCAGTTTTCAAGTTTAAAGAGGAAAGACAGAGGAAAGTGTATTGTTGGCAGTGGAACTTATCTTTTCCTTTTCTTCATGTGAATGGATTTACCTTCAACTTAGCACTGCAGGATGGCCATCTCTCTAGCCATTCTGTGAGAGGGCTCAGTGTGGAGAGTTCATGAAGCGGAAATATTTAGTTTGAATCAGCAATAAATGTAGAAGAAAAATGCATCTGCTACCCAATACAGACCTACACTCAAAATAAATACACGTAAACAAACAGGGACTTTGGTAAGAAATAAAATTCTAAGTTTGTAACTTAAAGGTTGTCTCTCACTCTTGCTGCTAGTCCATTACACAAGCAGATCATACATGTTCTTAATTTTGAAGATGTTAAAAAGAAAAAAAAAAAAAAAGCACAGGATAAAATTTTGCAGTTTCAGGTAAGAGTGACCTAGATCAAAATGAAAGATATACAGGGATAGAAAAATATGGTTTTACAAAAATGCTATAAAAGGTTATTCCACTGGTAAATAAATATGGGATCAAACTTTGATTAATTTAAGACTGCAGCTCAGTATAATGAAACAAAATCCAAACAAGTGTTCAAATGTTTATGTGATAAACATCATTCAAAATGGTTTAGAATATTTTCATTATTTAATGTATAAATTTGCTTTTACAATTAATATTTCCAAGTACTGATATCCACTGAAATCAAAGGCCAAACTCCTATTCATATTTTGTATTTTTAATCAGGATTATTTTACTAGAATGCAATGGAAGACACTTTTTCTGGAGCTCATTATTTCTTATTCTTTTCTCTGATATTCTTGCCACAAGTCTTCTTTAAGCACAGGGACAGCTGGCTCTCAGCTTTTAATATTATTTGTGGTAATCCCAGTAGACATCATCACTTCTTTTCCTGATTTATAATGTAGGTATAAAGTATCAGTTTAGTTTTTTTACTATAGTAGCATAGACTGTATTGTAAGGTTTTATGTGTGTCTCTGTGAGTTTCCTCTCTAAAGCTCATTTTATAATTTAGTAATAAGAAAATTATGCCTGAATGACACTTCATACTGAAGGGCATTTTATTTTATTTATGAATTAAAACCAGTAAGCCAGAAGACAAAGTCAGTTTAGGCTAAAGGAGTGAAAATAAAATCTTTCTTTTTTTTTCCATTGTATAATTGAAAGATAAGTCTGACTTCTTTTTAAACTGAGATGGAAAATTTCCATTAACACAGGCTAGGAATGGGATACAAAATCAAGGAGACACCTAGCTCTGAGTGTATGCAAAGGGGTGTCTTCAGGCACAGCAACACTCTATGCCTTGCTTAAGTGCAACTTTCTACTGGTACTCGAGATGTCCTATCGCATTTGTATGTGGTTCACAGATATGGCCTGTCTGAGGTCAGATATGAGCTGTAAGAGATCAATTCCTGTAATGCAGCAGCTGAAGACCAGACAGCAGACCCTGGGACATTCAAGTGACACTAATCATCAACATTCAAGCAACTAAAGCACTGGATCTTTAAACAATCACTATAAATCAATAAGAGATCTCATTAATTGAGTCAGTGCAGTTTGGAAACCTATTCACTCTAAAGTAGACACTTACTTGCCAGTTACTTGAATTGCTAAATGCAGACATCCACATTTAGTGGTCTTAATTGCAGATTAAGTCCTACCATAGATGTCTTTAAAAAAAAAAAGCCTCAAGCCCAATATTGTTTCAGCGATCAAACAGCCACTGCTGTTTCATAATTAAGTCAGCAGAAATTACATTATTTCCTCTTCCCCAGTGATTCTCAGGTAAAATATACCCAACCATACTCTTGTTTTCCACCCCAATTAAAATGCATGTCAACCAAGTAAGCATTCATTTTCTTCACAGGAGAATTAATACAGACAAAAGGCAACTTAGTGTTCACCAGCAGAATTGTGCATCAAGCTTTAGTGCCTCAAAAGGTAAGCAACAGGCAGCTGGATATTGCCCTGGATTATTCCTCACTCCTCTACATTGTTTCTACATTAGCATTTTAGTACACAGCAGAAGTGCAAATTTGATGTGAATCTCCTAATCATTTCCACTGAGACACTTTGCTTCACATTTCAGAGCAGTTTGAGAATGAACAAAACCCATTGCTTTCAGATAAAGCTCAACTAAAACACATTCTGAGAATGCCCCTATGCCACCTCAGCCACTAACAAACTTTTGGTCCCTGTGAACAGCCTAGAGTTGGTAAAACACACTGAAATGCAAACAGTCCATTTCATAGCAAGTCCTTAGATGTTCTGCTGTGCAGACCGGCTCCTGTTGAGCTGCAGGACTTCCTAACACAGGCAAAGAGCTGCCCATTGACCACACAGTCCAACCCACAGCTTGAGAAGCACAGGTTGAACGTGAAAAATGAGCACCAAGCCAGGGCATGAGGACAGGGAGGCTGACTTGCCAGTCAGCAGAAACTGCCAGTGAGGGTAGGAAAACTGCTTCAAAGCACTCAAAAAGACTACATCATAAATCAAGTTTGATTTCCAAAAATCAAATTACCTAGCACTGCCAACAACAAGGTTTTCTTTCATCTTTTGTTCTATCCTATGGGAAAACTCAGAGACCTAAAAATTGGTGATAACAACACATTTGCCAAATTGCCCTTTTTTGGATTACATCTAGTAACTAGAACATCCTAAACACCCTATAATCATGAGATGTTTAACCAGTAAATTGCACTATAAAAAACACATTTTCAAAAACTGTCAATATCAATGAGTTACTCTCACATAGCAGTATTCTTTTACATTGAAAACTGAATATGCTTTTTTAAAAAAAAAAAAAGTTCACTGGCATTAAAAATACTTCAGTTACAGACTGGCTGGCATTTATCAGTCAGTCTGAGGAAATTTCTTACAGATTACAGTTAATTACCTCATAGCTATGTTGTTTTGCAAAGCATTAAAATATTTTTTTCATAAGAATTTGGAGATTCACAAAAAGTATATACAATGAATGAAACAACAGTTACAACAGCTGTAATTCTGAAACATGGATTATTTAAATTTAGACATGATAAAGGACATTCAAATATGTCCTAAAATGAAAAAGTGATGGTCATACATCATTCTCAAATGAGTTGGCAAAAGCTGTGGGAACTCAGTATTTCTAAGGTCGGAGTGGGATGGTAAATATGGATTTAGATCTTAAAATAGAAACCTCTAACCAAATGTCCTTTCAGCTCAGCAATATTCCCTCCTGCAGTACCTAATTCTGTCATGAAGGGTCAATGTCTCAAACATATTATGTAAAGATTTTGTAATTTCAGCTATCATCTCCCTTCTGTCCTTATGTAACGCTTTTTTATTTTCTGAAAATTGCTTAAGTTTTTAACTAAATATTAAGGCTTATAGCACCCAGGAATTAGTAAATTCCACCTTTCACAGATGGAGCTGAAACAGAGCTGAAGTGACCCAAATTTACAGATTTTCTGAAGTCTTCCTGCCTGGAAAAGAAGGCAATAACTCTCATTTTCTTTGGAAAATGACTGTGTCCTAAATGAAAACTCCTGCAATTTGAAGGCATCTTATTGCTACAGTATCTAACAGGAAAGAGAAGGGGACTGTTACTTTTTTTTCCTGAATCAGATTTCACTAATGTGTGTCATGTACAAAACAAGTGAATACTAACAATATGGAGATGACAGCCGTGACTCTGTAGCTGAGGGTGACTTACATTTCACACATATGAAAATGAATTCAACTATATTTCTTTAAAAAATACAGCCTGAAATACAGCCTGAATGAATATAAAGGGAGCTCTTTAGATATAAATTTAAATAAAAATTCACTGATGAGCTAACTAAAGCATAAATCTCATTCCTCCAAAAGCATTTCTGTCAACTTTACCACTATTGAGAATGATTTTTGGCACCAACAGGAAGTAGATTTTTCTCATACTGCTAAAACTCATTTAAAATTTACAAATATACTTAATGAAGAAATACAGTGGTAGTGAAATTCGTAATTATTGTGATAGATTAGATCATACTCTTAACTGTAAAGACACAAGGAGTGGGTTTTTTTTGATCTCTTTTTTTTTGTAGTAATGGCATTCTCCACAGTAGTCTTCTGCATCAATACAGCTACTGCTGTATTGAAAATGAAGGCATTTTCATCAGCTTATTTCAGCTGTTTTGCCAAAAAAAAGCAAAAAAAACAACAATAACAACAATAAAAAACCACACAACTAGCCAGTAGGCTTTGGCAGCTTTATTATAACCAGTCAAGTGATGAATCTGCACAAATGTTAATAATCAAAAAGTCTTTTAAGTCTGCATATCTTCAGAGTATTAAAAACAATTATGCAACAGAACTGTTCACTTAATATATCTTAAAGAATTAAGATAAAAATTACTCAGTGAAGATGCACATACAACTTCAAGGCTGCCTGGCGATAAAGGTAGAAGGGAAAAGAGGAGGAGATCCTCATTCAAGAAAAAAAATAGTATATTATTACATAATTCAGAAAAAAAAGTTATTCCAATATTAAGAGGAATCTGCAGCTTTTTACCTGATCTAGGAAACATATACTCATGTAGATAAGACAGTATTAAATGGATCACTGCTGCCTCAGAAGTGAAGATAGGTTATCCTTTTGTGCTTAAATATTCTCTGACAGTTTTTTTTTTTTTTTTCCCCCCCCATAAACTTCCTTTCTCAACTGAAAATTGTCTGGGACTGACGATTCTACTTTGGAGTAAACAAGATCATTTCTCTGATCTGATACTTGAAATGGATACTTAAGACACAGCGAACAGTACAGTCTGTCAGGCACATTAAATAGCTAGTATGCAGATGCCACAGATGAGGTATAAAGTCATATGGCCTAACAGTGTTTATGAATTTGCCACATTTGGAAAGATACCATGAGAAAAAAATGTTTCCCTCATGTAGTACAATTCCGATGAGAAGAAGAAAACCCTATTTCTACATTGTTTGGCTGTTCAGAGAGAAGAACAGAAAGAGAAATCTGTGAGGATGACGTAGCTGAAACACCATTCCAGAGAAAATGACCCACAGGAATGCTATAACTCACTGGAAACAAAAGAGAATTTGATTTCTTCAAGAAATGGGTATTCTGTTGGGATAGTTAACCAGTGTCAGCTACACATGGCATATCAGCATTGCCAGCTGTGATGCAGCCTCGTCCACGACTGGGACATGAAAAAAGTTACAAGTGGTCCCCAGGTCCCATATTGTTAATGACCAGCGCTGAGACTGCTGCCTGTAAGCACAATCTGTGCTTTATGTGCAGCACCAAATGATGCTTATCACCTTCCCTTTAAGCATCTCTGGCTCTAATTCAGGCCAGAACACTTCACTGGGGAGGTAGCAAGTGCAAGCAGTAGAAGTTGACATCTGCTCGTAGAGAACCAAGCATACTCCTTTCCCTCAAAGAACAGGAGTGGCTCTAGAAGTGGCACTTCTTGAACCCAGTATGTCAAAGGTGAGCAATAATCACACCAGAAAATAAAGTTATTGGGAGTCTTTTAGACACAACAGGCAGCTGCCTTTGGGAATCAAACTGGATTCCACTGAACCCCAAGGAAGTATAAACTTTTTATGATTAAGTTTTAGCATTTTAAAGGGCTTGCATGCACTGTATTTATGAAATAAGTCACCTATAACAGCTGCTACTAATAGCAGTTGCTGCTACTACACATAAGCAATAACATCACATCTTAATTTCCTGGCATACATCCTTTTTGTTTCCCCAAAAGATACTCCTCAACAAAATAATCGCAAATGCATGGGAATACATGTATTAGATTTATGCATATTTATGTGTGTATGTGGACAAGCACTTGCAAATAACAGTCCTCCATAAAATTTACCCATAAACTACTGTTAGGCATTTTCAGAGGTGATTCCATTTAACATAGCTTTTCATGGACTGACAGTATCATTGAACTCAGAATCTCTCATTTTTGCAGCCAAAAATGCTGTCTAACTACGATGAGGCATTCAATTTTTTTTTTAGCTTTTCTAAAAGGGCTGTTTTTTACATGCTCCCACTCTCACTTCAGAGCTAAAACCAGTTGGTATCATGTCAACACAGATTTTCTGTCAGAACACATGGACTTTTACCTGGAGTAATGGATAGCTTGATGTCCTGCAATATTAAAATAGAAGTCAGTTGTATGCTTCATCTCATCAGTATGTCCAGAGACTTCAATCCAGTGTGATATTGGAAGGCAGTAAACTCCATCTACTACGTTGTCTGGGTCGTAAATGCTGCTTCGATCATGATGGGGCCCATTCCCTAGAACAGAAGAAAAGACGATTGCAGGCTGTGACTCCAGAAAAGCTTTGAAAGATTTGCAGGAGATGTGAACTTAGCATTTAAGGCAGGGAACGGTGCTTGCTACTTGTTCAGACTACATCTCTCTACATCAACGGCTGAAATACTTGGAACAGAACCCCACTGCCACAAAATAAATATTCAGCACTAAAACCAACTGCCGCAAATTATTTTGAAGGCATATTAAAGCTGTACAAGATTCCCAAACCATGAACAACAGAATTTATAATTTCACGAATAATTAATTTTGTTTAAATTCCTCACTCACCCTCTGATGATATTTGACCTTATGGCTACGTATTTCTGCTTTGTGGCTTCCCACTCTCATCTTTCTGTGATTCAAGCCTAGCTCTGATCCAAGAACACATCTGCACAACCTTGACTAAGACTCCGGAGGAAACTGCTAAGCTCTGAGAAAGACCTCAAGACAACAGAGGCAGCGGTGTTGAAACTTAAATTGTTACCAGAGGAAGGATTCAAGAGGAAAAACAGTAACACAGAAAGCCACAAAATCCTTAAGGAGAAAAACAGGCAGATGGAAGACAGCAACTCAGCAGCAACTAAGGTCTGTTCCAGATCTCCTCCACCCGACTGACACGTGTTTTGCAGCCAAGACTCTTTGGATGTCTTACTGGGGACAGCAAGCGCATTAATGACTAGTGCAGCAGCTCACCAAATCCTAACTGTCCCTTGTATGTACTAATAGTCTCTTCGTACCCATGAGATGCTTACAGAGTCTCTTCACACAAAGCAAAAGTTACCCAACGATAGGCAGGAGGAGACCTTTACAGTTGCAATCCTAAGGGACCACTACAACCTAAAATGGGTTTGGATAAAATATAATCTTTTTCCCACAGTCTTCTGGTATCTAATATCCACTACTCTTACTTCTTCATAGCAATAGTGTGAGCATTAGTGAAGATAAGGCAGCCACATTAAACACCACGCAATAATAAGCAACCTGAACTGAACTGGGTCATGTCAGTAATCCGTAAATTTGAACCTGTAAATTAAATCAGTAAATTTGAAGGTTTTCTGGCTTCAAAAATGCTATTTTCATGTATATTCATTCCCTCCCTCCCCTATTTTTAAATAGCTTAATATTTATTGCCATGTAGGAATTATTGTACAGATTAGAAGTGACCTAGTCTACAGCTTGATTTAATGTAAACCTGTTACATTTATACATTATTAATGATGTTAGAACATTTCTGAGTAAAATTATGCCTGAAGGAATAGCTTCCATTTCACCCTGCATGTAAATCTATGCGTAGCTTCCAAGCATGACATTTAGGAAAATTTACTGGCTAAAGAGCCTTTTAGAAGCTGTTAGAGAACAAGACTAACACGTAAGAGCTGAAGCAATCTTGACATGCAGCACTTTTTGTATTAATAGTGAAACACTACATTTGTTTTAATAAACACTATTAACAATTATTGGTGAGATTATTAAATATAAATTATTACATATAAATATATGAATAAAATGTGGCATATTATTTAAAATTTTTATTAAAAATATTTATGCTATGCTTCTGAACCATTTGTTGCTGAACCATTATGTACCTTATGCAAAGGTATTTTGGATAAATATGATGAATAAGATCAGTAATATACTCTGAAGCTACAAATTGTATTGTTACATTTTTATTTCATGTTTGAAATTGGTTATATTTTTCTTACCTCTTTTAAACAATAATACTTTGAAGATAGCAGTGTACATCCACAAAGAGAGTAAAAAAACGGAGTAAAAATGATTACATGAGTACATCTTAAATCATGATTAGCATTACTGATTTTATACATCCTTTTCATCATCTTTTTAAGCTATTCCTTAACCTCCTTCCTTTTTATTTCAAGAAATAAAGAGTAAAGTTAAAGTCACTATTACTTCTTTAATAAAGACTTTTTTATTTTTAAAGTTTCAGAAGTAACAGTAAGGATGGAAGGATCTAATCTAAACTTTGTACTGATTTACTCCTTTTGTACTTTTGATGTCATTTTCCACTGCAATTTCTTCGGCATTTCCACTAAGAATTGTACCAGGTTTCAAAAAAATTAGAAATTTAGAGCTTGATTTCAGTTAAAATATTCTCACTGGTCAGAACAGAACTGTTTAAGAAAGGCTTTTAAGTTAGATGAAAATGCTTTGCACAGTTTTCCATATCGGAATTTATAGAGAGAGTTGTTGTTTGGTAGTACCTCTGCCACGCCATCTACCAGGTGCATTTACATGCACGACAGCTTGACTTCCTAAATTCAGCAAAATCTTCAGAACCACAAATTTTGCATCCTGCCTTCCGCATTTCCCTCTCTGACAAGCGCCTGCAGCAACGCTTAGGAGCTGACTGACTTCCGTGTCTTTGACATGACTCATTCTTCACACGTATAAAAGGCGTTTCACAGCCGTCACAGAAATGAGTATCACTCGCAACCCAAAATATGGAGAGCTATTTTAGAAAGCGTTAATAGTTGATTTCTTCAGCAGCTCTGGCGACCCTTCTCAGTGCTTCTCCATCACTTTCTCCTCATGGAGACTCCCGTATCACCTCCATCGCTGTGCTCTGGAGCTCCTGCTCATTCAGCATCTGGCCTCCTGGTCCCTCTCGCGGCGAGCACAAGGAGCTGCCCCTGCTCCTGCTCTCCTGCCTCCTTCACCAACACCACCCCTCTTCTCTCATTTACCTGCTGGCAACGGCCCTGGGGAACTGCCACCACCATGGTGCCCTGACTTCCCCATTTCCAAATTATTCTTGAGGTACATGTACTTCTATGGCTCACCAGTTTTACTGTCCATCCTCCTTTCTGTTTTTTCAGCCTTAATTCTTATGGCTTCCCCCTCCTCCTCCTTTCACCTTTTCAAATGCTATCAACTTCCTCGCTTGATAATCTTTTCACTCTCACCATCACTCATTTCGTACAGAAATAGGTCCACAACCACCCAAGAATTTGAGGCCACAACTAAAATGCCACTAGGCATTTGCTTCATTTATTCCCTCTCAAACTTCATGCTCAAAACCATCTTTCTCCAATCGCTATTTATCACTGCTCACTTTTCTGCACCACTCAACTTCACACTCCTGCTATAGCTCACACTCATACAAAAAAAATCCCAAAGTATGTTTCCATTTTGCTTTTAATACTCAGCTGAAAGGCAGAAACATATTTATAGCATTTTTTTAATGACAGTAAGACAGCTCTTTACTATTCTTCACATTACATAGAGATTTGTGAATTAACACACCTGTTACCAACATCTCTGAAACAGGTCATATGCAAATAAAAAAATAAACAGAACATTATGATTTCCTACAAGGAGAGAAGAGGGCTACCATATATAAGAAAAGCTAATTTAGAAAACCCGAAGGGAAAAAAAGATACTGAACTGTTTAGGACATTGATTTCTATATCCCCTTTGCAAAAGTTATGAAGAAAGGGAATCATTAAAAATGATCAGTTGCCAGCACTGCCATCCAAAATACACTGCTTCCCTCACAGGTACTTCTTACCACAAGTTGAATTCTATAAAATGACAGTGCAAGAAACAGTTTCAGATATACAGAATCATATGGCAAGTCTGGAGGAGCAATGCAAAATTCCTCTATAATTTGCAGCTGCTCTAAAAAGGTTCAAAGTTCAACTCCCTTAACTTGTATCTTCCAGAGTCCTTTAAGACAAAAATAAAAATCAGATAACAAAACCAGCCTTCATTCAAGTTAACTGATCATAAACTATGCTTTAAGTAGAAGGCAATTAGCACCACTTACACGACTTACTCTGCTATACATGCGGTTATATACCTGCAGTGTGCAGAATGCACACTATCAAGAATATGGGCACAATTTGGGTGACGAGCAGAAATCCTTAACGGAATAATCCTTTATTTTCTACTCCTTGAATATATTGATGAAGTCTTGATTTTTCCTCGTCCAGGGCAGGCTGTGCCAGCCTCATGGTATGCCCAGCTCACTGCAGCCGCATCACCTCTGCCGACAGACCAGGCTCCTCGGGGCTTCCATCGCTCCCGGATTCACAAGAGGTGGCACAAGACTTCTCGGAAGCACAAGAAGAGTTTGTGCCAAGAACAAAATAAATGTCAGAAATACAAAATAAGCATCTCTCTCACAGGATGGCACCCACAACTATTTGGTAGCCCTCCGTACACTAACTGCAACACTGACTTCCCGCTGAGCACGCAGTCACAGGCCAGCCAAATCCCTTTCTGCATCTGCATGACTAGAGCATGGAGACTTCCATTAGCAGGACAGGGAGTTGGGCCGGGTACTAGCTACAGGCACTGACCAACAGAACAATCAAATTTAAGACCATCATTTCCTCACTCCTCCTCCTGGCCAGTTTTTGCATGTGAAGCTCCAAAAGGCCCCATCGGCCAAGTGGGACCACCAGCCTGACTGACTGCTGGGCAACCGTGTCCACCAAGGTACATCTACATCCTTGAGGGACACAGCAGAGAGAGAGACTGCCCCATCATGGTCCCAGGACTACATGTCCACATGATATCTTTTCTAGCACCAAAGCCTGCACCACTTGCCAGTCCTACATACATACCATACAGGAAGATTTGACTACGAGAAGACCTTGCCTCCAATGTTGGGTGCTCTAGACTTGGATCTGCTAGAAGGGAAACAGCTGTAGGCATGCCCCTGCTGAATTTTATTTTTCTACACTCAAGAAAATACTGTGTAGTCTCAGAGGTTTGGGGGATTTTAACAGCATTTCAATATTTCAGCTTTTCCCCGCCTACAGCCAGTAGTAAAGAAATTTAAATCTACTTTCCACTCACTCGCTCATCTTTGGGGAGAAGAAAGCAAGCACAGATGCACTTTGAGAAAGGGCAACACACAGCAGGAAGGATATGTTTTTACAGCCCAGACCACTTTTAAATCAATATTTTTCTTGATCTTGTTTTTATTGATTTTTTCCAAGTGGAAAAATGTTGGTTTAATTTATTTTGAGGAAGCAAACACAAAAATCATTTGGAAACATGTAAAACTCAGTCCTAAAAACAGTAAATTAAATACCTGCACAACCCTGAATCATTTTTACACTGCGCTAATCAGGCATGGGAGAGTTGCGATTAAAGAACAAAGGGAATCTGGAAGAGTTTACAAGGTAGAGGTCCTACTTTAAGTGACAGTGTAGCACTCTTTCCCCCTCAATGAGGTCCAGAACTATTTTGTTTAAATTCCATCTCTGCAACTCTTCACAGCAAAAATCTCTAAAGGGAAATTTGAACATATGTTTCTAGAGGTTAAATTATAAAGTCCCTTTGCTTTTGCAATCTCCTCCTTGCTCTTCCTGCTGCTGATAGTTGTTCAGCAGAATCCACACATCCAAGGAACTGCTCAAGAATAAAGTAATCAGCAGCCTTGCTTACAGCTCAGGCTTCACACACATAATGCTCTCCCAAAATCTGCGTGAGCGCACACACTGCCCCTGGGCTGATGAGAACGAAGTATGATCAAAGTGCCAGACTAACGAAGCCGGCTGGGCAAACAAACAAGTTTACCACCCAAACATCTCCATGCAACTGAAAATGGCACTGACAAAAGATTGAGACAAGAACAAAACAAAACGAAAACTGATGAAGATACAGCAAGCAAGAAAAAAAGTTGCCCAAAGATCAAGGACTGGAAGAAAATAAGCAAGAATGAGATGATCATCTGAAATTTGAACTAACCACATGCAGGAACAGAATGCAAAGAAAAACCTTCAGAAACTATTTGATTACAGATTTACTGCAGTCATAAAAAGAAAAAAAAATAAAGTTGGAGTCGACAGCTTGCCAGCTGTAAACTCCTCGTGGCACAGTGCATGCTGAGGGGCTGCAGAGCTGCCCTACGCGGCATTCCCGCTTCAGCCAGTGCCCAACCCACGGGCCTACCTCTTCCAAACCTGCAAAGTCCAACAGGGGCAAGGTGCATTTTTTAAATCATCTTTAGTTCTGAAAAATCACAGGGCTACTTAAATCACCGAATATGCACAGTAGCTACGGTGGCAACCTACAAATTCAAAACGAGCAGCCAGATGAAGGCAGTCTATTGCTTTCAAATGATGCTCATTCTTATAGTCCTTGTCATGAATTTCCCATAAATCGAGCAGGGCTTACCCTTGTTGAATCAATCTTGAAGTATACAGTATACAGTATATTTAATTACAAATACTTGCATTTGAAATATTGAACCACGTTCTTTAACAGAAAAATGAACATCTGAGTTTATGCTTAGAAAATCACGTGGAAAAGCTTAATAATCCTCCAAGAAATATAAACCCCCTCAGGGCAAAGGGGAGGTACAGAACTAAACACAGTTTGCCTGTTTGCTTTTAATTATAATAGAACAGCAAAAACCAAAGCAAATAAAAACTCCATAAATAAAGATTTAAAAGATAAGGCTATTTACTAACTTTCTTCTCTTTTCTACTTACATAAAATAAAAAAGCCTCACGGTCTATTTTGGACGCAATTCTTCTAATTATTTTCTGTGCTACTGCATGGCGTCATTATCAGACATTGTAATTGGACTTCCACCACTACACCTACAATTTTCAAATTTGCATCAAACTCTGCCCTGAAAGTCTCTCTGAGGCCTGTTAGAGTGAAATTCACTCTCTGATGCCTTGAAATAGTCTCTGCCCCAGTCCAGTCAAGAACGAATTGCTATTGATTGATCAGAAATGAGAGATACAGGAGGCTGAACTTCTCTCACTGGAATTTAGCTGGGGCAGATATTTTTGCAGGCTGAGTCTGTCACAGAATTCCAGAGCAGGGTCCTACCTTTCCCAAGCCTGAGTAAACCAAGGCCTTGAAATATTAAACTTTGCTTCTACACCTCTGACAAATACTGTCTAATGGCACATTTGAATCCTGTGTGTCATGAACTAATCCTTAGACCTATGCCTAATAAAAATATGATTACTTTTTAATGCTACTTCTCTGTTGTTTCTAAACTGTCTTTTGCACACATTCAGAGAGTGGTAGCTAGCTTTCTTAAGAAGACTGACAAAATTTTTAGTGCTTTATCTAATTTACTAATTGCTTGTGTGCGGTTGGTTTGGTTTTCAGAAACGTTTCCTTGCATTTACCAGATCAAAACAGACAACCAAGAGAGGAAAGAAAAAAAAAAAAAAAGACTATTTGAACCATACACAAAGCACTATTTGCCGATAGACAAAGTTTATTTTTTGTCAGTCTTCATGGAGACTGCTTCAACTTCTCATTTTGTCGAGCTGACATATTATCAAAGAAGTAATTTTTAAATCTATTAAAACCCAGGGTACATTCAAGCTTTTTAGTTTTTCACCTATTCGCGTACTCCTGGTAGTATTCTTTTTCTAGGTATTTTACAATTATTCTAGAGCTAAATGACTTAATGGAAAGTCCCAACTCAACATATGATGCAGTTACTCAAAAAAAAAAAAAAAAAGATTTTTAGTACTTTTGATTTCTTATTTAACCATCAGAGATGAGAAAATAAAGAT
>JAVCKT010035052.1:0-14820 GCA_032273925.1 Rhynchotus rufescens
GCTCTTAATGCAGCTGGATATTAACTGCGGGAATGGTGCAACCAAGGGGCCTCATGGAGCTGCTCTAGGCATGGATGGCATCGGGTAAACCTTGCCCTGGGGCCAACGAGGAGGTCGGAAAACCTTCCGTGAGGAAGAGCATGTCCCATGGGGAATGGATTGACCACTAGAAAATCCTAATCACCATTTGGGGGGTTATAAAACAGGCGCCTGAAGAGCAGCCAGAAGCAGAAGTGACTCATTTGCTTTCCTAATGAGCGGCAAGGCTCATGCAAAGCCCGCGGGCTGGCGAGCAGGATCCTCCTGCCCGGGAACAGGTACGGCACGGATGGCAGGGATGCCGGCCTCCTTCCCGCTCTGCTCCTGCCTCATTCCCATGGGAATCGCTCCGGGGGCCTTGCTGCTCCTGGCTCCGTAGGGATCCAGCCACAAGGAAGCCCAAGGAGGAGAAGGCTCCTTGATGGTCTAGAGCAGATAAATGCTGCTTTCCGCACTCCCGGTATCTCTCTTTGGCTGCTTCAAAGGATGTAGCCATGGAAAAGCTCCAGCAGGATCAATAAATCACTCTGGATTTACAGCGGTAGAAGGTGGGTCTGGCCACAAATATCAAAAATTTGTGTTAGAGGAATGAGGCCTGAAGGGACCATGTGAAATGGAGCAATGAAACCTAGCACTTGTCTACACCTGATGTCTGTGAGCAGGGAAATTGGAAATAATAGTAGTAATAATAATAAGAAAAAGCATGAGGATGAATTTCTAAAGGGTGAGGGCCACCTCTGCCATCAAAGAGGCCACCTGTGAAAGGAAGATGCAGAAGCTCTGCTGGGCAGAAGGTCCCATCTCAGCCCATATGGCCAGGATGGGCTTTACCCTTGTCTACGTTTGCTCTTCCAGCATCTGGGAAGACCCCAGCCTGGAAAAACAGCCAATTCCAGGCCATGCTCGTGGGGACCTTCATGCACATGGTCAGGAGAAGCTCCAGTGCAGCGGTGACCGCTGCAATCCCGGTGCCATGCGCTGCTGTGGGCAGTCCTGGAGCGTAACCAGGTGTAAGCCCCAAAATCTCTCCCTCAGCTGATTTTGGGCCGTATTTACCCAACTGGATACACACGGATTACCAAGTTCATCGCAGGGCATGTTTGATTAGTTCAGTCCTCGCACAGTCGAGTGCAACTGTCAGAATAAATGACTTTGTTAGAAGATGGGGGAAAAATACATGTTTGGTTAATTAACTCAATATCGCAGCCGTTCCCAAACATTAAATACACACCGCCTAAAGCAGCCAGGCGGGAAAGGCCTTTCCAGAATAACAATTTGCTTAGAAAGAATAAAATGAGGAATAAAAAACTGCTTCTGCCCTTATGCTACGGCTGAATTATTGCAAACGTTATTGTAAGGGGCAGGACGTGGCCAAGGCAAGTGCTGGGATTTTGCTGTCCTGCCAGGCGCTGGATATTGCTGCCTGGCACCGAGCATCAAAAGCAGAGCTGGATTCACTGGTGGCTGTAGCTCTTCTTGCTTCCACGGGGAGAATCCTGAGCGTTTTCATGGGGATTGACCCTTGCCCAGTAACGGTACAAAAGGGCAGGCAGATCTATGACCTGTTCCTACTCTGCCAAATGACTTCTAGCAGACCTCAGGCAATTACCTTTTTTGGACCCAATTTTGAAGGCAACCGAGTGCCTGAAGCCGCACGGAGCTACCAAAACTCCTGGGAGCGTCCACGCACCTCTTAGTTTGCATTTGAGACAGATCGCTATAAAAAAAGGCACCGGGGTGCCGGCTTTTCTCTCTCCCTCCGCAGTCTAAACCCTCTTTAGGAGCCCTAAGTTCTCCCCGGGTTTCACATCTCTCACATCTCTGGTTTGTGGCAGGGGAGGGCACCTCGATCCCTGGTTCCCAAGGGAGCTGAGCACCCCTCCTTGCTGCCTCCTCGGAGCGTGAGCGCTCGGCGCTTTGCAAACGAGGGGCTTCTCCCTGCAGGGCTCCTTGCCCGCCGTGCGATGGGGCAGGGTGGGAGCTCTGCCCTCCAGGACGCTCCTTTGCCCTCATTCGTTTTTCACTTTGTTCTCACTCATTTCAGGTGCAGCGGGAGCCATGCGGCCGCCCCCGGCCGCGCTGCTCCTCGTGCGCCTCAGCTGCGCTCACCTCGTGCAATGGACGTACCAAGGTAACTCCTCCTCCTCCTCCTCCTCGCTCCCGCATTCTCGCTCCTCGCTTATGCATTTATGGCTGGGAAGCCGCAGCTCTTTGCTCGCCGTTGTGTGGAGAGCAGAGCTGGCCGAGCAAGGAGCCTCCAGCAACGGGCCGGGCTTTACGGCGTGCTGGGATAAAAGCTGCCCCTTGGATGATCCCGGAGGCAAGCGCTTTAAATATTGCACTCCCCTTATTTTATTGTCCTGCCCTCTGCGGTAGAGACGGCAAAGAAGCGCTTATTGTTCCTTTGATTTATCCTGTGACATTTTAGCCGGTTCTTAATTGTTTCAGGGGGTTATTTGCAAGTTTGCAGAGCCAGCTGAAATCAGCAGGAACCGTTTTACTGTCTCTGGCGGGCTGGGAATCGGGCTAAGACGCGGAGTGCTGTTGAACAGAGGCCACTTTGCAGCTGCCCCCTCTGCCCTTTGCAAAGCTCTCCCTGGAATGCCTTTCATCCAGGCGCCCTGCATCGCTGCAGCCCCCGTGGTTATTCAGAGCCACGGAACAAAATACCTGGGAGCTTAACTGATTCCTGCGCGGGGGAGGATGTCAGTGCCCGTTTCTGCAGGAGCTCCGACTCTCCTGCAGCAGAGGGTTGCTCTCCTGCTGCCACGGGCTGTTCCTGCCGTGCAGGTTTCTGCGCTGCAGCCCAGCTCTCCTGCAGACACAATAATGCACATTTTCACTCCAGGGAAGGCAGAGCAGCCTTTTATTGCCGCCTCTCCGGAGTTCCATCAATCAGACCGACACGCTTTGCTGGCAGGATGGGGTTTTCCTACACAGCTCCCACCACGCCGCAATAACCCCGCTGCTTCTCCCTCCGCAGAGGGGGAGCTGGACGAGGAGCACTGGGCAAAGCACTTTGCCGACTGCGCCGGCGAGCACCAGTCGCCCATTGACATCCAGAAGAAGAAAGTGCTCTATAACCCCGACCTGCCGCAGCTGGAGCTGCACGGCTACGACGGGCCCTTGCAGGGCAGCGTCACCATGACCAACAACGGCCACTCGGGTAAGGCCACGAGCAGGGGCTTTTCCTGGCCCCGCAGCAACCCCAGCGTTGCGTGTCCATCAGCAGGGGCAAAGTCATCTAATGCACGAGTTTCTGCCCCACTTTGCACGTTGGCAGCCCCTAAGCTGGATGCAGCAGCTGTTTCGGTGACAACAGAGGATGCTGGCAGCCACCAGCAGCACAGCAAGGGCTTTGTGGTTTTGCAATGCAGATGTCCTTAATGCAGATGTCCTTAAGATGTCCTTAGGTCTTCCCTAAGCCCCAAGCCTTTCACACACAGCTCTTTGTTAGGAAGGAGCTCAGATTTCTGCACATCTTACCAGGCTGTGTCCTGCAGTGCAGCAACAGCAGAGAGGGAGCCTTCCTGCTGGGGCATCTGAAGAAACCCTTGAATGTGGCAGCCTCCTGCTTTTTAGCTCCAAATTGGGCTGTGGAGGCTCTCACTGGGCTCTGTAGCACTCGTGCATTACGCTGCTGGTGCACAGCTAGGTACTGCCCAACGCATAAGGGAGGACTAGGCTGGGATGGGCTTAACTGAACCTTAGCAGGAGCAGGTTGTCCCTTCCCAGCCGAGCAGAGGCCCTGGGAGGGTGTCAGGTTGGTGACACTACGGTGACAGATCATTGATTTTTAGCTGACTGAAGTGCTATCCACAGACAGTGTCCCTTTTTTCTCAGCTCGCTTCGCTTTATTTTGCCATCTCATTTCACGCTGTTCTCCCACTTTTGCTGTTTTCCTCGCTCACTCTGAAAACACACATACAAACCAGAGAAAGAAGAGGCAATTACATTTCCACAGTACTGTCTTCCCTGTTAGACATTAAAAGGGCTTAAAAGGCAGGCAGAGCCCAATAGCTTTGCCCTTTTTTTCCGTGCATTTGTAGATTGCAGCTGTATAGAAATGAGCAGCATCTGGGGCACGCTGACTCCTCTGTGCATCTTCTACCCGTATGCAATAACCATTAGCAGTAGAAATGGAGAGCTCCAGGTCAGCAGCAAGTCTTGAAAGTGATGAAGTGATGAAAGACATGCTGTTTCCAGGGAGAGACTGTTGTGACTGCAGTTCTGCAAGCCCTAATCACTAAGTGCTCCTGTTTATCCCCACGCAAGCTCAACATGCAGCGCGCAGCTCTCCTGACAGCCCTGCTACCCCGGCTGCCTACAAATTAATTCCTCCAGGTTTAGTTTTCAGCTCTCTGGATGCACGTGTGTATTTTCCCTGTTCTCTTGTTAGTATCAAGATGGGGATTTGCAAACCCGGGGAAGTTTAGTGAAGCACTGCAGCAAATGACAGCTTTTATTCCCAGCTCCTGGAAGGCTGGATTTTCCCATCAACTTCAGTGCCATATCCAGCAACACTCCCCACTTGCTTTACATGGAGATGCAAGGTGAAAAGTAGCAGCAAACTGCCTTGTTAGTTATGCCTAGGCTTCCAAAATATTTGCAAAAAATACCCTGCAGAAACCTCAGCCTTCCCATAAACTCCTACCCATCTATGGGCAGGAGCCTCAATGAGCTGCTTGGGGAGGTAAATAACCCTCATTAGGGAAGGCAGGCAGCAGGGAGCTGCATAAAAAGGAAGGTAGAGGTTTATTTCCCACTCTTGACTCTTGGGATATTATGGAAAACCACATTTTCATCTTATCTGCCTGCAAACAGTTTATAAATTCTTATGATAGTTTAGAAATTCTCTCCTCACAAGCACAAACTATGGCTAACAAATAAAATACTGTTCTATTTTGAGAAAATACTCGCTATTTTTTCGTAACATGCTCTGGGCTTTCATTAGGATGAAGCAATTCTCCATTTTCGAGCTTAGGTGGGGTGTATTTATTAACATAATATATGCTTTGTGGCAGCACGGTAGCAGGAAGACAAAAGTTTCATAGCCCCTTTGTGAATACTCCCTGGAAAGCGAAGCAAGGACATTTGTCTCTACCAATTCTCCCAGCACTAGCCCCATCTCAGATTTACGGGGTTCTGGCCCTGCACTGATGCAGCTTCCAGAACACGAAAAATTATGGTGACAGGTTAGATGAGGCCAGTTGCTTTTCCCAGTTCTACCTCCTCTTTCTCCGCTGGAAATAAAAGATGTAAATGAAGAGCCCTGCAAAATGCAGTGTCTGTGAACGAGATGAGCATTAAACCATTTCCATCAGGGAAGATCTGCAGCTGCTCAAGTGCAAAGAAATGCGCAGCAGGTCCCTTGTGCTGGAAACGGCCTCTCTCCCTGGTAGTGAAGCAGCCTGGGGGAAGATGTTGAGTGCACCCTTAGCTTCACGCTGCAGGGGTTCCCATGCATGGTGGGTTTCCAGCTTCCCGCGGCCCCCGGTGCTACGTGGCACCCTGTTCTGCAGTGCAGATCGAGCTGCCGCCCAGCCTGCGCATCTCCGGCGGGCTCGCGGGGCGCTACACGGCCGTGCAGATGCACCTGCACTGGGGCGGGCTGGACCTGGAGAGCAGCGGCTCCGAGCACACCGTGGACGGCATGAGGTACCTGGCCGAGGTAGGAGGCCGAGAGGCTCCGCTTGCAGCCGGGGATCGGGGTGCAACAACCAGGGAGCAGCGCGGGGAGCCCGGGGGACAAGGGGCTCCCGGGGGGACAAGGGAGCTGCCACCAGTGCCACCACACTCATGATAAGTCCATAGACTGATGTTCTGGGAGGCACGAGCACCAGGGGCTGGAGGGTGGCTCTGCCCTGGGTTTGCACCGCGTGCCCCCGCGTGGCACTGGGGACCGGGGAGCCCCGGGACCCCTCCTGCTGAACGGCCCCGTCTCTCTCCCGCCAGCTGCACATTGTCCATTACAACTCTGCAAACTACTCGAGCTTCGAAGAGGCGAAAGACAAGCGCAACGGGCTGGCTGTGCTCGCCTTCCTCTACGTGGTAAGGCCACCCCGAGCCCAGAGCAAGACTGCTCTGTGACCACTACTTGTATTGCAGCCTGGACAGGGCTGCACGGCCCAGGTACATCTAGGGTGCCCGTTAAGAGCCCTAGAGCAGTATTTGTTCTCCTCCTGCCCCAAGGCAGTCCCCCGAGTGCAGCAGTGCTGCAGAGGGCAGGATAGGCTCTGCTGACCTCATTTTCAAACCTCCGTGCTGTGTGTTTAGGATGGACACCTCGAGAACACCTACTACAGCGAATTCATTTCCAAGCTGGCCCAAATCAGGTTTGCAGGTAAGCCCCAGGTGACCTTGCTGGGCTTGAACTTGTAAATCTCAGGCCAATAGCCCATGGATACACTGAAAAGACCATCCTCTTCATCACATCTTCATGCCCAAAACATAGCGGCGCTCGGGTTGGGGGGTCAGTTTGTCCATCCCACCTCTACCTCCTCTCTCGCCTTCCTCTTCTGCTCCTCCTCTTCGCTGTTAATTGCTAATGCTGTCTCTCTGCTTTCTTTTGAGGCCAATCCACGCAGCTCACTTCCCTGGACGTCCGGGCCATGCTGCCGGAAAACCTCTCGCGCTTCTACAGGTACCAGGGCTCACTGACGACCCCGCCGTGCTCCGAGAGCGTCACCTGGACCGTCTTCGACGACCCCGTCGTCCTGTCGCACACGCAGGTAGCGGCAGCAGCGACTTTTCCTGGCGGGCAAAACCCAGGAACGTGACCAACCGCTACGTTCAACACTGAGCTATGGGATCAGCGCCGCACTTTTAGGCCAAATCCCTGACCTTGTAGCCCTAACACGGGTGCGTTGCCCCCAGATCAGCCTCCTGGAGAGCACCTTGCTGGACTGGCACAACAGGACCCTGCGCAACGACTACCGGCGCGCGCAGCCGCTGCACGGGCGCGCGGTGGAGGCCTCCTTCAGAGCCCCAGGTACGGGGGGCTCGTCCCCGCGAGGGGCAGCGTGTCCCCTCGCAGCGCGGCTGGGCACGTGGCGGTGGCTGCAAGTCGTGCCAGGCTCTGCTCTGCCCGCAGCCGGGTGGCACAGCCGGCCCCAGGGGTGCTGCTGGTGTGCTCACAGGAACGGGAGGTTCAGGTGCTCGGGTGGCCCAACACCCTATGGCAGAAACAGCTCTGGAACAGCTCGTTAAGCCAAGCTTTATCAGAGCTTTTGAAACAAAGGCTTTTCCTCACATCGGCCACAAACCAGAAAGCTGGAAATGCACCATGTGGAAGCCTTGGCCTTCAGTAAATTCAGTTGTCTCGTTGCTCTAGAACCATGTCACCCCGAGGAGCTCAAGCTCAGGCTGGAACAAATCCAGATGCAGCTCCAGGACATGAAGAAAGAGTTGCTGGATGGAGTGAGTCACATTGGTAAGAAACACACGTGCACCTATAGAGCTATAGGTTGAACTTCAGGTTACCGGCTGCCCCAAGTCATTCATAATTTGGGTGCTGACACATGCAAGTAGAATTCGGTCCCCAGTCTGGGCCAGACGGAGAATTTCTATGAGTCGTGTTAGCATTAACTCTAGCTTACAACCAGCTACTCTGGCACAGGCTGCAGCTTTGCAGGCAGGAATCTAAGCTCGTGGTGCCCCTAGGGGAAAATCAGTCTCTGCTTCATATAGGATGGCAACAGAGGGAGGGAAAAAACAAGATTTTCCCAAAGCAATTAGGCAAGGGAGTTTTTTTTATTATTATTATTTCAAGCTTGTTTGTTGTTGGCACCACAGATGCCCGTAGCTGCAGCCAAATCACTAGGACAGCCCCATCCTGCCAGCTGGGTTTATTCCACAGGACTCGGCCTGACTTACAGATTGGGAGGCAAATGCAACAGCGGACTCTGGTTCTTTCAGGTGTTAAATCCAGCACGTTCCCAGCCTTCTACTTCCCAGCAGAGCACATTGAGAGCTCCGTGACCGTGCAGCCCCTGCAGCACATGGCTCTCCAAGCCTTCACGCTTTGCTTTTGGGCGCGAGCGCCGCCGGGCAGCACGCAGACCGTGCTCTCCTACTCCACGCCGCAGCGGGACGACGAGCTCGTGGTGACCGTGGGCTCGGCCATGGGGCTGTGGCTGGGAGGCCGCCCCACGAGCTTCCCCGTGCACGGCGGCACGTGGGGCTGGCTGCACTACTGCGTGGCCTGGGCCGCCCCGTCGGGGCTGGCGCAGCTGTGGCTCAACGGCGCCGAGGGCGAGGGCAAGAGCATCCAGAAAGGCTACGAGACCCGGGCCGGGGGGACGCTGCTGCTGGGGAAACACCGGGACGCGCTGCTTGGCGCCTTCTCCAACGGCTTCACGGGCTGGATGAGCCACGTGAACCTGTGGAGCCGAGTCCTGAGCCCTGCGGAGGTGCGGGCGCTCGCCCTGTGCAAAGCGGGGCGGGCGAAGGGGGACGTCCTAGCGTGGGGAGAGACCCCCCTTGCCCTGGCGGGGGGAGTGGTGCTGGGGCCTGACACCAGCTGTGAGTGACACCTCCGCTTTTTCCCTTTTTCTTTTTTAAGGCAAGAAGCCAATCCAACACCCTTTGGGGAACTTGAGGAGAGAAGCTTGCTCCATGCATTTGTTTTTGATTAATTGCTTGTTTCTCCTTCTGCTTCGTATAGATTCACTAAGCAGCTCCTTAGTGCTCTAGGTTTTTCTCTGAGAAGGTAGTTGGGGCCTTGGTCAGTGCTGGAGCGACAGACGGAGCTGAACTCGGCACACTCCAAGCCCTTGCACTGCCACATCCCTCCCAGGAGGCTGCTCTAGGCCACCCGAGACCCTATATAAAATGAGGAGAGCCATGCACACAGCTTCACATCTTCCTCCCACCCACCCAAGAGAGATACTGCCTTTCATTAAGGGAATCCCTCTTTCAAGCAAAAGATATCACAAGAGGAGTTTGAGGGCAGGGATGAAGCTCCTTTCCTTTTGAGGGTGCCGAAGTGCATCATGTGAAGGACCATCCCCATCAGCATTGCAAAGTCAGCACCAGCCTGTTGAAGAATTGACTTTTTTTTTCCCTTGCAGAGGGAAATTATGCTGTCATTAACCCTGAAAACATGAAATCAATAAATATCTTGAGCAATCTTTCATTTCTCCCGTGCACTGTACTTTCTTCTGAGAGCCAGCACCATTTCTCCAGCTGCAGAGCTTTCCCAAAACGCTTCAGCCTTCAGGTGGAGCTGTGCCCTCAGAAAACGCTTTAGAAGGACCAAGAGCCTTTTTTTTTCCCCAGAAAAGTTTCAGACTTTCCAAAGAGCTGAGCTTTGGAAAACTCCAGCTTCAAGCAACTCAGTGCAAGAGCCCCAAACCAGAGGTACAAAGACATGATGGTCACAGCTGGAAAGGGGCTGCAGAGCTGCTATCATAGCCCTGACATCAGCCTGAACCCGGCCCCACCAACACAGCACGGAGGTTCTTATGGTCTTCAGGACCACGCACCTCTCGGGACAGGAGGAGCACCAGGCGTCACAGCTCCAGGGAAAGAATATGGGGGGAATCAGGGATTAGGAGAGGGACTGTTGCTCTTTGTCAGCTGAGATGCACGCAGCAGAGAGGCCATTCCCAAGGACTACAGTGCCACAGGAGCAAGCGAGTAGAGATCGACTGTGAATGACCATCAGTCCAAATCTAGAGGAAGACTTCTAGGCACAAGAAAAAAAAATCTCAAGAAGGGCTTTTCTGTAACAGTTGAGGGCTGAGTTTGATTTGAAGGTGAATTTTGTGAGCGGGGCAGGTGTGTTGAGCCTTCCCAGGCTGACAGTCCTGCAAATCACCCAAAAGGAGGACAAGAGTTGACAGGATAAACGCTACATCAGCCAGTCTAACACAGCATCTCTCAACACAACCCATTCTCTCTCCATCCCAGAGAACACCGAGCAGCTAAGACTTGGCATCAACTCTGCCTTCTTTGCAAGCTCCTGCTGTGCCAAGTGTGCCAAAAGTCCAAGTTCAAGATCAGGACCAGGGCAAGTCGCTGTTCTCCGGGCGATCCTGCACATGCTCGGGCCAGGCCAAACGCTGGGTGGCATCACAGCTGGCTGTGGGAGACTTCACTCTTTCCTGCCTGCTCCCCTGGAACAGTCTTGAAATCCTTGAGCTCCTCTTTTTCGGACTGAAACTCCACCTTGTTCCTCTTGGCCATGATCCTGTTGATTTCCATGAAGGTTTTGTTCTTCGTCTCGGGGACGATGATGAAGATGTAAACTATAGTGGCCAGGCAGATGGCACAGAAGATGAGGAAGCTGTAGGCCCCCAGTCCAGCCTGAAGCAACGAAAGGAGACACGGCAGAGGTCAGGGCCAGGCAGACAGGGATGCTCTGGATGTGCACATTGCATGGTTTGGGCATGAGTCCAAAGGCAGACACAGCAAACCACACATTTTAACTAGATTTACGTGAAGTTTGGGTGATTCTAAATTCTCTCTCCTGAGATCACTGCTATGGAGGACATTCATTGGGGCAGGGGAAAGAGGTCTTTGATGGTCTGTTATACCTGAAGATATTCCTTTGAGACCAAAGCGCTGCCTTATCTCCTGGTCACATCTTACCTCCATATAGAGGAACACAAGCCCCACGGTGAAGTTGCACAGCCAGTGGACAGATCCACCCACCATGAACGCTGCAGGCCGGGACGACTGCAGGAACATCTCCGTGATCATCACAAAGGGAATCGGACCTGGAAGATAAATACAGAGATTGAAATCCCAAAGGCAGTTTGAATCCCTGGTTGACACCAGTGGCAGATAATGGTTTCTAAACTAGTATACACCATCTGGCACAACTCACGCTCTAGAATATGAGCCAAATCAACAACCAACAGGTATAGCTAGGCATATAGAGAAGAAATGCAGTCTCCAGCCTCACAAACTCTTGATTTGAAGCTCAGCACAACGCTTGGCTTCATGCAGTTTGCAGAGGAGACTGGATTACTTACTGGCTCCAGTAGCGTGTCCATGCGTACTTACTGGCTCCAGTAGCATGTCCAATGATGTAAATAATGACACACGCTATGCTGATGTAGGACATCCACGAGAGACTTGTCTGTAGAGAATTTAGTCACAGGTTAGAGCTGCTTTGCACACAAAGCCACCATAGCTCAGGGCACAATGTGCAGTAAGACTTGAGGGTGCTCTAAAGCCACTGTGATTCTTAAGTGCCAGATCAATCAGCATAGATACACTCAGCCACTGAAATCAGAACTTGGGAGTAAACTTTACTTCCAATAAATGGGTACAATAGGTATAATGAACATGATAGGGGCAGGGGAATAACCAAATTGGGTCACAGCTTTTCCCAGATTTGCTTTGGGTAGATATACAAGTAGAGAGGTCCCTCTTCCAGATGGTAGAAGCCACTTCCAAAATCAAATATATCAACGGCCTTAGCCATGGGTGGTGCAGAAACAAGGACCGAGCTACCCATCTACACACCTGGAGGTTGAGGGCCAGTGTTAACACCGCGCAGGAGACACAGCACATCCCAAAGCCAGCAAGGAGAAGGATTCTCCTCCCCAGTGACTCCACAATGAAAACCTGCAAGAGAGGAGAGTGAGGGACTGGAAATCTGGGCACACGGCATTTCATGCTGCTGCAAACTCCACTTATCAAGGTAGCTGTTATCCAAAAAATCTAGTGAAATTTCCCTGGTGCAAGAGGCTCTGCTCACAGATCGCAGGCAGCAAATCACTCAGGAACTGTAAAATGTTGGAGTTTATGAGTAACAGAGAAAATAAGCTGTCTCTTCTTTAACACCCAGTCCAAGTGAGCTGCATGAAAGCCCTGCATGGCAACACTGCATTTCCTACCATGTGCTACCAACCTGGAAAACAGCAAAGCTAAAATTCTGAGGCCTGGTGGAAACCAGCCCCGTAAGTGCAGGAATCACATAACCTTCTGCAAATATAGAGATCAATAGGGGAAACTGCATGAGTTACAGCTCCAAGAGCCCCGGTGGATACTTACAGCAAGTAAAGTCATGACAACGTTGATGGCCCCTATGGAGACGGTAACGTATTGAACGCTATTTTTGTCCACACCTGCTGACAAGAAGATTCTGTCCGCGTAGTAGAAGACCTGCAGCAAAACCACAGCTGGGTTTATACTTAGCTGAGGCAGAGGCAGGCAAGCACATGAACCTTACTGCAAAATGTCCAAATCATGCTTAAGAGGACAGCGTGACTCTGGACCTAGCGCATTGGACACAGATCCAGGTGTAGCTTGTGGCTCCAAGGTCTCAGCTCCTGAGTCTGCACTGAACCACCTCACCCACCCTGTGGTCTTATCACTTTTCATAAGTCTCTGGAGTCTTATAACTTTTTTAGTCACCCCAGGGGCCTTTCCCACACGTGTTAACCCATATTTACTCACCGCGTTAATCCCCGAGAGCTGTTGGCCCATCATCATGACAATGATGGAGATGAGCTGCCACCTCAAGCCTCTGACCGTAAACAGACTGAGCACAGAGATGTGCCCTTCTTCCTTTTCTGACCGGTCTTCCTGGCGCATTTCTTCTATTTCATCGTCTACATCCTCCCAGCCTCGCAACTTCTGCAGAGCTGGTTGGGAGAGACAAGGTGAGACATGAATCCCAGAGAGCAAACTGGGAGATCACGGAGAGCAACAACTCTACAGTGAGCTCTGCTGCTTTAGAGCAGGACAGAAGAATATGAAGGTTATGGGCAGCAGTGTGTTGTGGATGGGAAGTCAGGGATTCACATAAATCCAAGAAAGGAGCAATGTACCAGGACTCTCTCCTGCCAGCAAGGAATTTCATGCCGTCTTGCTGTCAGTTATGCTCCGCAGCCAGATCTATCCCATTTTGCCCCCCTCACACCATGGGGTGCTGCAGTACCTTGCCGAGCTTGCTCTTCATCGCCCTTTTGTATGAGCAGGTATCTGGGACTCTCGGGGAAGAAGGGCAGGATAAGGAGCTGAATTAGTGACGGGATCCCAGTGAGCCCCAGCAGCACCGGCCAGCCTGCGACAAACGAGGTAAGATGATGACTGCAAGAAGCCTTTCCCTAGAGGACCCAGCAGAAAACGTCCCCGGCGCCAGGGCTTTACCTTTGGCATTCCCAAGGAGGCTGTTAAGCCCGAGGACCTGAGCTACGAGGATCCCAATGGTGATGAAGAGCTGGGGTACAATCCCGACAGCACCTCTCAGGTTTCTGGGGGACATTTCTCCCAGGAACATGGGAACCACATTGGAGGCCAGGCCTAGAAGATAAGGACATTAGTCATGTACTACCTGAGGTCAACGTACTCACCATTAAGATGCTTTTTTCTATACGAGAACAAAGTGAACCCCTCTGCACCACAGGACATGTAGAAGCATCACACTCAAACCTTCCAGCTCTGGTTGAAGACCTGATGCCCTCTACTGACTTCTCGGGCCAGAGAAGCAGCTCATGTTTCATGGAATTCATGGAATTTGGGACGAAAACAAGAAACAAGAAAACAACACATGATATTGATGTGGTAAAGTAAGAAATTCATTACTGCAGCTGGTACTCTCAGAAAGGTCAAGGATTCTGGCTTTCTCTGGAAGCAGTTTTGTGCTACTATTGTTCCAATCCATTTGGGTCCCATCTTTGAGTGTTTTGAGGCTCTGGCCCATTCACTGCTCAGCAGCAGAGCACTTTTTTAGGAGTCTAAGTAGGCAGACTGCAGTCCATGGAATCATAATGGTTGGAAAAGACCTTCAAGGCCATTGAGTCCAACCCTTCAACACTATGTCTGCTAAACCGTGTCCCTAAGTGTCTCATCTGGATGTTTCTTGAGCACTGCCAGAGACAGTGACTCCACTGCTTCCCTGGGCAGCCTCTTCCAAGGGTTGACTACTCTTTTCATGTAGAAATTCTTCCTAACGTCTAACCTGAACCTCCTCCCTTCCTCCTGGTGTAACTTGAGGCCGTTCCTCTTGTTCTATCTGTAGTTATTCTGGAGAAGAGATCACCCTCCGTCCACCCTAGAGAGCTGGCAGGAGGTGCCACGTGCCACGACACAAGCCTTGCAGAAGAAAATCAAGGGCTGCTGCGGCTTTGGGGACAGCGAAAGGCTTCAGGAGGAACTTCTACTTCCTCTAAAGCAAGAAGAAATCAGAATCCAAACAAGCTGATGCCACGTGGGAGGGATGGGCCTTCTCCTTGGCTGTACAGGCCAATAATTACTTTATAATGATTTCCTGGCTTGAGGCTTCTCTTGCAGGTGGCATCCTACTGGAGGTATTTCTGCCCTAATAGCACTGAAGACACTGGTGATTTTGAGGGAAAAATCTTCATTATCTGCCAGCTCCCATGATCACACTAGAGCCCATGGCAAGCAGAACTAGTCCTGCAATTATGAGAGACATCTAGCTAGGATTTCTAACAGGGTTCCCAGCCTACAGGAGCTAGGGGTTAAAGGAGAAACAGTTCTCCCTTATCTCTTCCTTAAAATAATATTAAACAATTAGAAAACATTGTAAAACCAATCTCACGAGGTATACTTAGGTTGGCACTATGACCAGCCTCTCAATTGCCCTGATAACGCTGCTAAGCCCATGCTGATCCATCCCTGCAGCAGAGCGGGGCTGGAAAGAGGGGGATCCCAAGGCTGTGGTGCCAGGGCAAGCACAGAGCCAGGCTTTGCTGCAGCAGCTTCCCTTCCCAGACACGGTGCCCGCGGGTCAGACCGCCCGCATTGCTCCCCTCGTCGTTAGAAATAACCAAAAAGGATCACGTGCAGCAGTTACGAGTA
>JAVCKT010035054.1:1295-11675 GCA_032273925.1 Rhynchotus rufescens
CAGGGGCCCGGCGGGCCCGCGCCTCCCCCGGCCGGCGCCCCGCGCCATCTCTGCTCGCACGCAGCGCGGCGCGGCGCGGGAGGTGCTGGCCGCGGCGGCTCGCCCTCCTTCCCTGTGGAAAAGCGCGCTTCTCGACACCTAGTTACAGGGAAAGCCTTTCCGCGCTGTGTTCTTCCCCAGTGCCTGCCTGTGAGGAGGCTGGGTGGTGGCGAGAAGGCAGACAGCGGCTGCATATTTTCCCCAGGAGGCCCCCATAGAATCATGATGGTTGGACAAGACCTTCAAGCATCTTGAGTCCCACCGTAAACCCATCACCACCATGCCTGATGAACCACGTCCCTACACGCCTCATCTACATGTTCCTTCAACACTGCCGGGGACAGCGACTCCAGCACTTCCTCAGGCAGCCTGTTACAACACTTCACCAATTTGTGTAGAAATTTTCTTACTATCTAACCTGAACCTCTCTTGACACAACCTTGGACCATTCTCTCTTGGCATAACACTTATGAGGCCAAAACGATACAGAAGAGTTGTGCTCATACCAGCACCAATCTCAGCATGAGAGCTCATCGCCAACCACCCAAGGCTACCAGCAGGTCCACAACAAGACACACTTACAGCTCAGGGCCCATTTTGTGCATGTCCCGCGGTAGACCCCGACAGGGATCATTTGACAGGTCTTCTTGCACCCGGGGCCTTTCCCTTGGCCTCAGCAGGCTTTAGAGCAGGAGCAAGAGGATTGTTCTTCTAGCACCTCCTAGTTAAGGCCAGTCTGACCACCATTAGACACCAGGATTAATCCTGCAGGGAGATGCAACACCTGGATATGCAATGTGTTGTATACTCGGATAATACTAAGTGTTAAATTTGCCACATTAAGCACATTAGAAAACATCAGAATTCAGGCTGCCAATATACCCTTTCACCTAGCACAGAAGCCAACGGGAATAATGGAATTATCCGATATGTACATTGGTTGCTAAAGGGAAATAATACATTTTGCCAGGGAGTTTTGCAGGCATTTACTGACTAGAGTACTTTATATATCCACATGGGTTCCAGCAGTGCATTAAATGAAACGGAAAATACTTTTTTTTTATCCTTTCCCCAGAGGCAAATTGTATACATTGGCGTGTTTTGCTTACAAATCTAAAACATGCACGTGCTTTAGTCCCCTTTTCCCTCCTTACATCTTTCCAGAGCTTGTAGACTCAGGAGTCCTCCTTGGGGATCCTGAAGCCCAGGGCACTCCCAACAAGTAGCTCTTGCCATGTGCCACCCTATCCTGACAGCACAAACTTATCTCTGAAATTATTCAATGAGCCAAAGACAGGGAAGTTAATAGACAGCTCTCCCCACAGCACAATAAATTTTAGCCAATTAGTCATTGCACCACAACTGTGAAGTAGATTAATTTAGCTCTTCTCATTTTACATAGGAAGGAGGCAGAAAGGTTAGGGGACTGGCCCAAGGCCACAAAGAGCAGCACTCAGAGCTGAGCCTAGAAAGCAAACTTCTTGTTTCCCACGCCTACGTTTCAACAACTAGACTTGGCTTGCCTACCTCAGAAATAGTCTGGCATAGCTCTAGCTGTGTAATTATACCATAGCAGTTAGGCTGGAATACAGCTCCTCGTGGACATCCTCCTCCAGAAGGAAAGAGACTTCCCCTGAGCTGTCCATATGAAATCACTCGATAGCAAACTCTCAGGTTTCTTTGTTTGGTGTTTTAGAGGTCAGCCGTCCCAAGGTGGGAGTCTCAGCAGCATTTGGGAGCCTTTGATCACTTTTATGGGACATTGAAAAGCAGAGGTAAATGCCCCAAAAGTCAAAATACTATGGGCTTTTTTGATAAAGTTTTTATGATGCTTTTCATCAAAATGTTGAAAACTGAAGGTTTCCAGCTGGCAATCCTTAAACATAATACTTTAATAAATAACAACTTTTTCCTCACAAAGCTGTTGGAACTTGCTTCAGCCATAGGGGCTGATGGTCAAAAGCCAGATCCACCCTCTACAGTCATTATTCCTCTGCTTTTAATCTTGCTGCTTTGTAAGCTTTCAAAAAAAATCAAACTGAGTTGTGAAAACAAAGAGAAGTGACCAAAAGAGAGGCAGGGGATGGGCAACAGAATGAAAGAGTTGGCCGTTAGAAATACATTTGATAGCTCTAAAGACTGCAGACCTGGGAACATCTATGCTAGTGACAGACACACGGCCTCAGACCATGGTTTCATTGCAAACCTCAGCTCTGCGTCAGCTTGGGGGGATGCAGTGGGAAGTCCACAAGAATCTCCCCAAAAATATATTTGGAGAAGCCGCTGTGATGATCTTGATGATAAAGACATGTTCTGGAGGAGCCCGGGACTCACATGGTGAGAGGTCCTCCCCATAGTTTCAACCCAGTCACTATTTCTCCAAGTTTCACTTCTCCATTTCTAAAATGGAGAGAATAACACAGTGAAAGGGTTTCTCAAGAGCAATTTTTAGTGTTGCCACAGACTTCTGCCTTCTTGTGTAAGTCGAATCCCTGAAAGGGCCATTTCTGGGGATCCCGTGAGCACAGCAGGCACCCTCTTTCCACTCCCATCAATGGGACTGACTCCTAAGCAGCATCCACACAAACCACCAATTCAGGTGGCCTGAGGTGGCTTGTTGGCAATTACACTTTGATGGGTCAGTGATAGACTCAGCTTGATGTATTATTTAAATTGCCCATGGATTTAACCCATATGTTTGAATTATTATTCACAACAAGCATAAAAATGCTTTTATGTTACTCCCTGTTTAAATCATCTGATTTTTTTTCAAGTGCCTATATAAAGTCAAAAGAGTCCAGGGGTTAGCAGCCAAACACCATTTATCAAGTATTAACAATAAATAATAGTTTAGCACAACAAAAATCCCAGCACTGGCAAATTTAAAAGCGCATATGTAACCTACTGTTGCCTTGGACAGCCACGAACGCCACGGAGCACCAGACTGCTGGATCAGCTTACTTCCCTTTAGACTGAACCCCCTCTCTTCTGCCCACAGAAGGGACACTTTGAACGCAAACTGGATCTAATCCCAATATACTTTGAGGAGGACAAATGTAGACCTCTCTTTACTTCACTGTGCATTGGACAACCCGAAACCACGCAAGCCCTAATCTATTCATTACGCCATCCCCTTCCCTTTCCTACAATAAGGCACTGTTTTATGTTTATGTGCATCAATAAAGAGACCTATAAAGAAAATAATGAACATCCTTGAATATCTTCAGGCTATACCCTATTAATTTTAAAAGAGATGCAACATACTGTACCCCTTGTATTTCACCAAGATAAAAGCCTATAGATTAATTCCTGTTAAAACAGTTGGTATTTTCAGGATGTGCACATGTAATTTATGGAGAGGCACAATACTCATAATAGCTCAAAGGCCACAGAAACTGTAGATCTGTGTCTGTTACTGTAGTTGTACAGGCATTCATTGTACGGAGAGCAGTTGAAAAGGCAGAGCATGTAATCTGAATACTAAATTTGTGAATAGTTTCTCACTTGGGTTGGTTAGGCTTTTCAAGAGCAGCGGATCTTTGTGGGGGACTTTGTAAAACATTCTGCTAATATATCACATGGTCGCTGTATTTTCTTATCATCTTTGCTTTTAGAGCTTTATTCTCAAAGGCACAATATTTGATTCTTAAAAGGGCACCAGCTCAGGCTCTACAGTCTTCACCTGAATTCAGCGTGCTCCCTGTGAGGCATCATTTTCACAGCAAATGCTTCTTCCTTCTTCTATAAAGCCGCCAACTTCAGCCATACACATAAACTGAAAGTATACAGGAAACCAAGATTCCTATTCTTCCTGGTACTCTAATTGCTATATCCAAGATACTTGAAAAATAGTATTGTGTTTTATGCTTTACTATGAATAATAAAAACATACAGGGTTTCCTCTTTATTCTCAAGATATAAATGTATATGGGCATAGCACTTATGAGGTAGGACGATTTTAAAGTCTTCTAACAAAATTTAATCATGACACTAGCTACAGACCCAGAATCCTTGAGTCTGAGCTCATTTCTAGTCTTTGTTTGTACAGCTAGCACAATGAGGGTTTATTCAGGGCTCTGCTTCCCACCTAGCACTTCAATACAAACAGGAATTACAACTCTTGCTGTGCTCAGGACTGGAAATACCAGTACCTACAGAGTAAAATGTCTAATACTGAACAGTGGTAGAAAGCCCAAAAAGCAGCCGTTACAAAACTACATGGGATCTATATAAATTATTGGGGGCATTTCAAAAAGGCAGATAATGGTTACTTAAGATGGAATCTGGTAAAAATGCTCAAGTCATTTATGCTTAATACTGAAAAACCAGAGAAAATTCACTAACAAGTCACCAAGCTCATAGGTTTGCATCATTCGGTGTGAACCCAGTTCTCCTCCTCTCCAACAGGAATCATAAAATCATTATGGTTGGCACAGACCTCCAAAATCATGAAGTCTAACCATAAGTCTTTCAACACCCTGCCTGTTAAACCACATCCCTAAGCACTTCATCAACACATTTCTTGCACACTGCCAGGGACAGCGGCTCCACCACTACCCTGGGCAGCCTGCTCTAATGCTTGACCACTCTTTCCATGTAGAACTATTTCCTATTATCTAACCTAAATAATCACAAAAATTGAATCTTCAAAGCTCAGAAGTGTCCAGTTGGGTTTGACTAATTTTCCACAAGGCAAGAGATGCTTATAGGCACATAGTCCAGTTATTGTCCTGTTATTCTCGTTGGCTTCCACACTAGGTTAGAAGTACATTTATGCAGGTAGATTCACCTTGCTTAGCCTTGTATTCCTGGCTTCTTCCAGAGCCCATAGAAGAGAATGACTCTTCCAAGCTGCAAGTGCAAGCACTAAATTGTTCACTCTCTGGAGGAACATTTCTTCCTCCAGCAGTTACACCAGGAGATACCAGCTGGTTACACTGGTTGCTTACACTGGGTGAGCATCCTCAAGTCCCTCACCTAAAAAAAACGATTCTAATAGTATTTTTTCCTCAGTTAACAGAGGTGAGGGTCCCCACCATGAGAGAGAAAGGCAGAATCTAGATACAGCTGAGATGGAAGACATGCCAATACACGACAACAGTGTTGAGAAGAGAGTTTTGGAGGGTCTTTCATGCCGCTACATAAAGTGTCATCATAAGAGAGACCTGGTGTTTTATTATGAAAATATGATCACCTTAAATTATATGGCCCCATAACCAGCTTTAAAGTGCAGTCAGGTTAACTTTGAATAACCACAGACAACAATTTAGACCATAAAAATAAAACAGTAGCATCTTTTTACCCTACTCTCAATGACACATTAAACAGTGTTTGACCACAGCCTTTTAAAGCTGTGTGTTAATTTTCACTGTGAACCACCGCACTGTTTCTCCTCACTAACAGGGCTGCTGGAGAGGTTCATATCTTTTTTACTAGTCTGATTTATTTAGAGGTGAAGGATTGTCATTTTTTCAGAGCTTTTTAAAAAACACAGTTATTTTACTGCAGTGAAGGAATGATATTTCTGCACATCCAGACATTGTCCACACACTAGTGGGCAAGCAAAGGGAACAGCTTCATTCTCATGGTTTGAAAATGCCTCTTTTCCTTTTTTTTTTTTTTTTAAAAGGAGCAAGGCGTTGCCATTTTTCAGTATTCCTTTAATGGTTTAATCCAGTGAAGACCTCCTTCAGCCTCTGCATTAAAAGTACAATACACTGCTTCTGCCAAGGCACTGTTATTCTTCCTAAGATCTGGAAGAACCAACATGAACAAGGGAGAACGTCCCAGGGAAGATTCTGGGTCTTGGAACATTGCCTTGGACAATGGCATCACTTCAGCTATCTTGTTACCCCCACAGGTCTGAGATTAGACATCTAGTATCAGCAGAAGATTCGGGGTAATTTCAGCTGAAACCACCCAGTCAAAAACACAAACCTATAAAAGTCAAAGTAAAGTAAAGTATGTCAACTGTTAGAGGGATTTGAATTTGGATGTAGAGAGAAAACCCTTTGCAAATATTCTTAGGATCCCTCGAAGATCTCCTCTTTGTCCTGGCAATTCTTCCCTAAAGAGGCATCTCAAAACTCAACTTGTCTCTAGCAAAACACTTGGCGTTCATATCGAAACCCTGTAGAACTACCATGTTACAACACACTCATTGCATCCGAGAGCTAAACACTTAACAGCATCTTTTTGCTCTTTAGGTTTAGATGGTTGAGTTTTAGTTCAAGAAGAGTATCTTGGTTGGTATTTGGTTGAGAAGTCTGGTTGCAAGTAACTATTGACAGTTACCCTTAAAATCCACAGAGGTTTCCTATAAAACTTATATAGCTGCAGATCTTTAGGCTAGCCTCAATCTTTAAGCAATTTCCACACCTTACTGAGTGGCCATATCTGGCTGACCACAGCACTGTAGTCCTCCAGAGACAGAGAGGTCATCACAGATGCTTCCTGCAAGGCATTTGCACAACTCAACTTTGAAAGTGAAGTATTACACTATCTGTAGTTGGTGGCTTGCTTTTAGAACCAAAGAGGTCTCCTGAAAATCCTCATTAGTTGTCTTCCCTCTCAGCTTGAGGTATTGAAAAAGAGGGGAAAAAATAAGATGACTATTAATCATTATCTCTGGTCTTTTAAAGCAGAGAGTTAACAGAAAACAAAACTCCAGACTGCAGGGCAGACCTCACATTTCTCCATAGGGATGTTTTTTGCCCCAATATTCTGCCCCCCACCAACCCCCCCCACCCACTGACACCTTTAAGAGAGAGTTTATGTTAGATAAAGGAAGCACCATCAACTCCTGCATAGGACAAAGCTGACACCCACTGGCCACCCCCAGTATTTTAGGCATTTATTAGCTATCAGGCAATCCTAGATTCAACATAGAGCTCAAGAATGAGGAGACAGAAGAACAGTCTAGCTCATCTCAGCCCACCTTCCTTGCAGCACAAAAGCCACACAGCTGAGGAGCATGATGCACCACACAAGGCTTTGGCTCCCTTTCAGAATGTTGTTAGGGGATGTTAGAAAATAATAAATCCAGGTGCTGGTGACCAAAGAGATGGAGTTATTTCCATCTCTTCCCATGGAGATTACTCTCCTCAGCCTCCTAAATTTCTCTGCACCATCCTCACTGTTCCTGCAGCTTTTTCATCCAGGTTCCAGTGTTTCATATCAAATCCCATCTCAGTATCGTGTAGGTATCTGGCCCTTTCTACCTCCCTGTCAGAGCACAGCAAGAGTTACTTTGATATTTATGCATTTATTTTTCCTCCCATATTGCATTTTCGTATCTGATTTGCTTAGGCATCTTTTCAACACTGTTGCCTTCTAAGTGTCTTCTTCCTACCAGATATCTCTGTTTTAGATCATATTTATCTCCTCATGGAGAACTATTTTCCCCTGATTTGATCTAATTCTCCATTTCCTGCCCATTTCACATATCATCATGTTCTACCCTCTTCTATTAATCCTTGCTCCTGGCTGGTTTTTGAAACTCTTCTCCAGTGTCACAGGTTGCTGATTTCATATAGTGCATTAGATATCCTACATGGAACACGTCACTTTGCTGAATAGGATGTTATTGTGCTTTATGTAACCTTTTATGCCTGCAAAAATCAGTTGGCACTTTAGTTATTTTACACATCATGGCGGTAGACTATTCAAAGTTTAAAGCATGCTCTCTCTAAAATGCTGTCCTATTGCTTATCAGCTTCCAGTGTAGAGTACACCCCAAGTTGTTGGGCAGGATTTTTTTTTTTTTGAAAAAGAGCAAAAAGCAACTTCATTCCATCCACTTTATCCCTGCCCATGCCCCTGGCTACTTTGGCACAGCATCACGTGAAAAAATGAAACATGTAAATCATGCTTTGTTTTTCTGACCATTCATACATTTAGAACTTCAAGAGGGCTTTCAAAAATACTTAAAATATTGGAACAATCTGCCTAAATATTTTGAAGACTTCCAAAAGAAACCTCATAGTCTAATTTGATTTCTCCCATCCTTCACGTTTTGACTCCACTTGGTGAGCAAAATGTTGTCTTGGATGGCTTTAGAAGGTCTTGATGAAGTTGCAAAGTTATGGATGAAGTTCAATAGCTGGTTAATTAATAACTTGAAGCCAGCATGTAGCAGCAGCCTCTCCAAGAACCATAAATGTCCTAAATAAGGGCAGCCCCAATTTTCCCAATCCAGGGACTAAATACTTGAACACAGCCCTGATAAATGCGCACTCCAGTTCCAAAGATGTCAACAGTGTTTCATTTCCTCATCACTTGAGCAAGAGAAATTGGGAGTCTGTGCTAATAAGCTAAACCTGCTTGGGCTATGGAAATGCTTGGAAGTAGCAGGGAAGGACCTGAAGAGTGAGGTACAGCAGGCCTATGGGCAGGGTGACCAGCTTAACAGTTATTAGCCAATACCTCAACCAGGAACTTGTCCCCCCTCAAAGATTATTAAAAAGGTGACTAAGATGCTGTGCACATGGCTGACAGCTACACATCATTTATTGGTTTCCCTGCCTGAAGCTCAGCCTGGATTTCAAGCATATAAAAGTACATTATATAAGAATGATTCTGCAGTATTTTTTTTTCCTCATTTTCACTTAAAAAGTAACATGTTCAGTACTGAGTTCTGGGATTTTCACTATTTGCCTTAGGTTGATACAAATATGGTTAAGCCCCCACAAGTGATTTACCTTGTCTCTTAAACTGCACCTTGGTTAGCTTGCAGAATTTCATTTTTCAATGCAACTCCAACACAAACCCACCACTTACCCCGCTGCCATGCTGTGTGTTTGAAAAGAGGGTGCCTGCCATCTCCCATGTTACCAGGTCATTCTTCTAGAAGCAGAGCCCCAACTGGGTGACAACTGCAATATGGGACCTCCACAAATTCCTGGGTCCATATGGAACATATGTACAACCCTGATCCTATTAAGAGTTGACAGCACATCCACTCTACTGCATCTTTGCAACACAAACTGTGAAGTTGGCTTCATGTCCTGCTATCTGCCTTTCGTCTTCTCACATTAATACCAAACAACATAAAACTTTCTTATCTAGAAAGACACCATCTCGAGCCATTCTAAACCTCAAATTTGCATGAACATCTTTGAAGGCTGAGGCCTCCTGACATTTCCAATAAGACATGGACACTGCTCCAAGCCATCTATGCAAATATTCCCCCAGGTTCATACAGACAGAAACAATATGATAGCATTTATGCTGCTGGGTAGCAATCTCAGGGCCTATATTTTACTGTGTGCTTAAATATGTCTACCTGTGGGCTGAGCATGATACAAAATGAGAGAAAACTTAGAACACTGAAAGCCTGAGAAATGTCAAGGGCTAAACAGCCTCTTGACTCCTCATGTCTTCAGTGAGATACCTCCAAATATGAGCAGAAATCTAGACATCCAGGCTAGATGTGCAATCCAGACACCTTTCAAGTGATGCAAGTTCTGGAAGGAAATCCCAAGAGTCAATTTTAATAGTATTTTCAGTGCAAACCTGTCCTAGAGGCTCAAGCAGCATTTCCATGATTTCACCAACCATGTTTCTGTTGCAAGATGATTGCCTGCTTTTACCTTTTCTGGTAACTATCAGTGAGGATTGCAAATGTTTACCTGTCATCTTTCAGCCTTCCTCTCAACTGCAAAATATTCTTTCACTTTCCAAGATTTTAGTCCCAATCAAGTTAAGCCTTTAAACCAATAACCATCTGAAACCAGCTGAGAAGACCTGAATATTTTACAACCTGCAAGCATTAGACAAAGTAAGCACCAAAGAGACAAGAGAATCAGAAATAGCTGCCAGTTATTTAATAATTGGCAGTCCATCATGGACACTAACATATGAGAGATCAAGTGAAATCATGCACTCATCCCAAACTGCATTAATGGACATTCAAAAATCCACAGAAAGCTTCCAGCCTCTCAGTGCCTCTTTTCAGTTTGGAATTTTTAAAGTGTTCAAAAAGATAGGCTGATCAAAGGGCTTTCTGGCACTGTAGCTTGCTTCCTACCTTTACATAAATAATGAAAGCCCAGCACCGAGGCACAGGGAGCGCGTGGCTGTACTATTTATTGCTTTCCTCTGGGGAGCCATTTATCTTAAGGCTACTACAGTTTATTTTCTCAGATGTGGCTGATTGCAACATTTGCAAATGTGTATTTCAAAAGTTGGCTCTGACAATTTGTGTACTCACACTTCCAGATCACAGGTTATTTTAAGGCTTTCCTTTTCACTATGATTTTGCTTTTTTGGGGGGTGAGAGAGGGGAAAAAAAAGGGGACAAAACCAATTTGTAAAACACCTAAAGACCCAACTGTATAGATA
>JAVCKT010035058.1:0-22137 GCA_032273925.1 Rhynchotus rufescens
TGGAAGGGACCTCAGAGGTCATCTAGTCCAACCCCCTGCTCACACAGGGTCACCTAGAGCACGTGGCACAGGGCTGCGTCCAAGCGAATCTCCAAAGATCTTCAAGATCTCCAAAGGAGACTCCACAACCTCTCTGGGGAGCCTGTTCCAGGGCTCTGTTGCCCTTATTGACAAAAATTGTTTCTTTATGTTCCTGTGGAACTTTTGGTGCCTCAAACTTTTGGTTTTCCAACTTTTTTCCAGCTTTTCCAGCTTTTGGTGCCTCTTCAAGGTCAAAACTCAGCATATGCATGGGGGGAATACATTTTACTCCATGTAATCATATGGAAAAACTGGATGTTGCAATACAGTAAACTTTCTTCCATGAAAGTCTGGGTTTAAATGACATAATAAGGAGAGCCAAGTATTTTATAGGCATTGTCTCAGGAAGAATTGGCAGCAGTTGTTTGGTGAGCTTCAGGTGAGGTTTTGCTGGCAACCTGGTTTCTCAAATGTTCTCCTCCCCTATCACCAAAATCTTCATTTTCCTTCTGTTTCTCAGAGTTGTTAAACTTCACTGTTGTTGAGGCTATCTACTCATCCTAAGCCAACATTCAGTCTAATGAATGCTTTATGTTCATATTGAAATCAGTACTGCTGTATGAAAATGGTCCTTCCTATTAAATCTTGTATCTGATTTTTTTCATTGAAAGCTTTTAAAAAAAAAAAATCTGTGGGAAGCGTTGGCTAAGACTGCCTTTGCATTTTACATGTTCAATAGGAAATGAACTCATGAGAAAAAATTTGGAGCTACACTTGGCATAAAAACCCAGCAGGAATTCTTGCCAGAATAATAAATATGCATTTCACAAGAGGCAAAATAAAATGAGTTGTAAAATTATATCCACAGTACTTTCTCTGCTTTTACTATGCATACTGGTGGGTTAAAAAATAGAAACTGGGTTAAGCAAATTTCTGAAACTTGCAAGTGGATGAGAGTCAAAACCATAAGGGGCAAATTCTTCTTGTATGCAGTTATTGTCAAAGGTCTCGTTAAAGGTTTTTGTAGCAGCCCTATTCATGCATATCTGAGACTTCATAACTGAACAATCTGTGGTGAAGTCAATGTTATGAAGCAGAAGTGACTATTTAAAGCAATCATAAAAAGGCTTTAGTTCTGGTCACTTTTTTCCAGAATAGATGGATACTGCAATGAAGAAGGCAATTTCTCTGCTGTCAGTGTCTGCCTCAGGCTGAGTGTTGGAGTAAGTTTAATAGGAATTCTCGGGAGCTCTTTTTTGCAGGCTACAAAGACGATCTGGAATGGGCAACATCATGAGTGACTATTAGTGCCCTGATCAACTACTGTCTCCACTGTAGCTGTTAAAACTCGGGGGGAAGATGGGACAGTTGCTGATACATGTTTTAACTAGTTTATTTTCCCATCACTGCATAGCTGTGAAATTTGCTGGTGGCTTTCCCCTTCCCAAGAGATGCTGCCCCTTGTCTCTTCAAGTCCACTCTAGTCAGAGCAATGGATGCAGAAAAGCTTTCCATATCTCACTGCAGATACTTAAACCTTCCTGTCCTCTTTAAAAAGGAAAAAACTAGGTGAAGTTTTAGCTTTTCCTAAATGGATGTTTAATCCACATGTCATCTTTGCAGTGCTTGCAGTAATGGACTTACGTAAAATGAAGCAAAGCATCTGTTTGTGTGTTGTAAGAATCTTTCTGTAATAACCACCTCATTCCAGCAGACTTGTGTAGAATGTCGTGTTTGTCTTATTTTAAGTAACACTTGACAAGTTACAACAGGAACTCAAAGAAACAAGGAATTTAAGCCTGAGTGTTTTGCATTTAACTCTACTTTGTCAGATAGTGCTGAACAGATGCAGCTGGGTCTCCATTCCCAGTCTGGAGCGGGAATGCAGGGGCGAGGCTACGCGGATACACAGTAGGTGTTAGAGGATGGTCAAGGGAGGACAGGGCAACGTGGCCTTATCTGTTTAATTGTGCTGCAGGAGAGGAGCACAGTTCTGGGAGAAGGCAAGTGGCTGTTGAAATGGATGGAGCAAGGTTAGGTCAGGCTGGTACCAACTGCATGGAGAGGATGGCTGTTACACTTGTTCCTTCATGGAGATGGGTCCTCCTTGCTTGTGACTGCAGATGATCTGATGTTTAATTTTGTGCCCGTGAGCTGTAGCACTGAAGCTACTGGAAGTCACAGTGTAAGTGAAGTTCAGCACAGGTATAGCTATTTCTCTGACTGGTCTTACGGTACTTTACATATGGGTCAGATCAGAATAAATTCATATCTCCTTGAATGCAGGAATGAAAACACTACATTCCTATAGAAACGCGGCTGCTACTTTCAGGCTTGAGAGCAGAAATGAAAGGCTGCTGTGCTCTTCAAGTACTAAACTGACGTGCTTAATTCAACTAAACTCAGATCAAAACCAGCGTCTGCTGAACTCATGTCAGTGTGCTCAGTTATTTTGGTATTCCCATTTCTATTAAATATGAACTATGTGCAAGATGTAACAGGGATTTGAGCTGCAAAATGCCAAGGTTTTATGTATAGAAAATGCCTACTGACAGAGAAATGGAGAGTTCAATTTAATGATTATTTTGAGAAGACGTACATTTCACCAGTGATTGTATATGCTGATAAAACACACTAAGACCAATAAGAAAAAGCTTTATTAAAAATCCTCCAAGGAAAACCTTTCCTTACATGCAGTCTGAAATGTGGACAGTCCCATTACTTTTCACAAGATCATTGCATTTATCAGCGGCACGTGCTTGGTTTAAAACACTGCCAAAGGTAGCTGCAAAACTGGGAGTTGGCCGTGGTGTGGTTCGCCTTGCAGGAAGCTTATTGCTTCAGTGCTGGTGGCAAAGGGGCTAACGACAACCTGTGCTTTTGAGCTGGATATTGAACTAGCAGTGCAACTTTCCTGCAGACATGGCACAGCCCTCTTGGTGCGGTTTCTCTCCACCGTGGTGGGATGTCCATGACTATGCCATGGTAAAAGGAGGCTGCTTTCCATGCTCAGCACCTATACCTGTACCTCCAGGCCACTGTGTATTTTGCTACTGAAAATAGCTACATTTCCAGAGTTCATACTGTGCTGCTTCATCTTCCTAATCTACATGCCTCCTAGTTAGTCTCCACACGCTAATTAGCTTCACTCATACAAGACGGGAAAGCTTTAGACTTTCCTTGAAGTTATTAGTGCCAGGATTTTATAGATAACATTAGTGTTGGCAGAGTTTACCCAAGGTAATTTATGTTCTATTTGCAGCTGAAGGAAAACGCTTAGATGTTTGACATCATAAAACAGTAAAACCGGGAGATTTATTACGGGGGCAGAGAGAACAGGGCCCTCGAGTTGCTTTGTTTATCATTAAAAGTGGGGTTAATCGGAGGTGCACATGTGCCTCCCATATTTTTTGGTCTTGTTTGCAGCCTGTGCTGCTCCCTGACAAGATTTGCAGTGCGTGGGAAGGTGGGGGAGCCGTGGCACAGGTTCCTGGGACTCCGGAGGAGGAAGAGGATTATTTTGGGATATTTCCCTCCTTCCTGAGCTACCGTTAATGAGAAAGAAGCATAGGCAGCTAAGTGCTCAGTGAAGCTGGATTTTTTTTCTGGGAAAGAGCAATAAAGGATATTGCATTGGATGAGACCTGCAAGCCAAAAAAAAGATACATTAAGGAATTTTGGAAAGGGAAGGAAGAAATGGCTGAGTGTAGGTGGAGTGGAAGCTGCTCCTTGGATGCAGGCTGGCGTTGGAGAAGATATGGGAGCAAACGTGGCCCTGGCAGGTGAGGGCAAGCCAGGGGTGTTCAGTGGGTGTTTGCGGGGTGTCTGCAGGGCAAAACGGTCCTGTGACCTCCCCACACCACCCAGAAACGTCTGGCTTGGTTTGGCCAGCAGATGCTGCTCGTGGCTTGACATTGGCGCCAAGGTGCCTGCTTTGGACAGGCCTTGAGGTTAAACTTAATCCAGATTAGGAGACAATCTGCCAAACTGGCAAGGACAGGTGTGGTGTGGGTGAGCAGCGAGTGTTTTATCTAACAAATTCCCCCCTGATGCTGGTCCTGGTCTTTGCTGGGTCTGATTTGTTTGGTGTCTGCTGGATGCACCAAGTAGATGCACCCTGAGGGTCTCCTGAGCTTGTGTGTGTGCTGCTTGTCCAGGAGGGCAGGGGACCTGCTTGGATAAGGCAATGGCCCCTTCCTACCTTGTGGGGTGGGAGCTCTAAAGAGACCTGCAGTGCTTCAGCCCATGGGGACCATCTGTCTGTCTGTCTGTCTGTCTGTCTGCACTGGGGTGGCCATGGGCAGGAGAGGCCTTTTGGGGTGCATTCTCAGTGGGGTCAGTGTGTGGGCAGCAGGAGAAGCACTGTCAGCATTGGGACACAGGGTTTTTTTTTGTTGTTGTTGAAATAGTTGAAAATGGATGGGATAGTTGAAAATGGATGGGATGCATCTCCCTTGACGGTTGGTGTGTGCTAGGAAATATTGAGGAAATAATTAACCTGCCAGGCTGCTTAGAAACATTAGAGGAGGATTTCTTGTTATTAAATGCCAGGTCTATTTCCTACTTCTTTTCTTCCTTTTAGTTTAGGAAACATGGGGCCCTGATGGGGAGAGCCAGACCCCAGTTTGTGTGTCCTTGGAGACCCCATCCATGGTGGGACCCGTGTCCAGGGGCCAGAGTCCGTGGTGCCGTGTGGGCATGGAGGCTCCGCGGCCCATGGGAATGAGCGCTGAGGACATCGGATGGACGGAGAGGAGTGTTCAGTGCAGCCCTGGGGAAGCACGTGGGGAGAGCACTTCTTAAACGTGATGCAAAACGTTAGTGAGCCCTCTCGGAGGTGACAGGGGAGCCTGGAGAGCTGTGGTGTGGCTGGTGCCATCGCCATCCCGGCCCTGGAGCCGGGTTTTGCCCCTCGGAGCTGCCCGGAGCATCCTGCCACCAAGACCTGCTAAAATATCATCATAATGTCCCCAAACCTGACTTCTTGCCCTCGATAAGGTGTGCTTAATTTTCCCCTGGATTTCTTTTGTTCTTGGCTCAAGCTGTGAGAGGAGGCGGCTTTTATTCCAATGTGGTTTATTTTCAATAATTAAGAAGGATAATAAGACAATTACAGGCAAAGTACATTGCTTACAGCCTAAATATTCTTTGTTTAAAGGTTTTCCCCAGTGCCAGGGTTGTTCAGCGGTTCTCATTAGGAGACGTGGTGTGCGCCCGTCTTTGAGATGTGGCAGCGAGCGCAACGCAGCCTAGTGGGAAAAGTCTAAAATATTTAAATATAAATTATTTACCTCCAAAGTTTGCTCTCTCTGAATTCTTCCTGCCACGGCACCTAACTAATTACCATGTTATCAAAGGAGTGTGCAAACCTGTAAGCCTCGGCGCTTGGAGTGGTTTGACAGATAAGCCTTTCTGACTGAAATAGATGTAACTTTGCTATTATGACTCTGGTTCTCTTTTGAATTTTGAATTACTTTTTTTTTTTTTTTTAACTAATAGTCTGTTTTATGTAAACCTCTCAGAGATTAGGAGTTGATTTCAAAGATCATCCTCCATAAAGTCTCTTGATCATATTTTACGGCTCCTGTGACTCGTGGGTGTAATCTTGTATCCCTCGGATATTTATGACATGTTCGCGTAATTCCCCACGGTAGCTAATCTCAGTGCTGTACCTTAAAATATTAAGATATCTTTAAAGCAGGGCTGGTAAGAAGGCAACTTTTACAGCCAATCTTCAGCTCCAATTGCTCCTGCTGGGGAAGTCATAATGATGAATTTGTGACATAATTTCTGTGGCAACATGCTGGGATTTCATAAATGGGGATGGTGATTATAGAGCAGGATCAGGTGAAGCTGGATTGTGATGGAAAAAGCCCTGATTCAAATGCAAATTGTTCAATAATGGCATAGGGGATACCAGAAATTACTGGCAATTTATTTTATTTGGGTTAAGCTCCTCGTTCAGTCGTCTACAGTTGGAAAGTGACTCTTTTAAGGAAGCGAGCAAAAGAAGTGACCAGGGAAGAAATCTCTCTCCTCTTCAGAGACCAAAATTGTTCTAATTTAATAATAATTAATCAGCTAGTGTAATTAATAACAAGATTTTATAGTTCTCCGATTCCTCCCATTCAAGTTTTTCCAAGTGCGGGATCCAAGGGACTGTACCTTAGTGCTCCCTATAAGCAAAAATCCCATAATTTGCCCCACTTTCCAGAGAAGGGAAGGAGCGCGGGCCGGGCGCGAGGTTAAGTGGTTTGCCCGGGTCAAAGGGGGAGCCCAAGTGAGGGCAGATTTGCATTTCAAAGATCAGCCTCAGCTTTTGGGAGCTGTTGGACCCGCCACGTGCTGCTGCCCAAATGCAGCCCCCACAACATGGGCCAGGTCCTCAGCTCGTGGCTTTGGAAACAGAGCGGGTCCAGCCGAATCGGCTGCTCCAGGGTTATTCTCACTGAAATTAGAAGCTAGTTTCTTTCTTTCTCTCTCCTTCCTCCTTTTCCTCCCCTCCTCCTCCTCCCAATAGCTTGGAATTTAAACTGTTTAGCCGGGGATTAAACTAATTGCTTGTGTAAAACACTGCTCCCGCCCCATCCCGTGCGCATCTGTTGGGTGAGGAGGCAGCGCTGAGCCCGTGGCCAGATGGCCCCTTGGATTTGGGTGGCCGGGAGCCAAGCGGCGGCCGGTTGGGCAGTCACGCTACCAGCACATGCCCCTCGCTTGCTGCTCTCCACCTTAATGAAGACACCGGCTAATGCAATAAAGCGGCCGCGAGCCCCCTGCCCAGGAGCAGCCGGGGCTGTAAGGCTGATCTGTGCGCCTGGAGGCGGCTTTCCCCGGGGCCCGTGTCCTCGGCACGCTGCGCGTGCAAAGGCGCTTTCCCGGGCGAGCGGGTTGCGCGGGGCTGTGCCCGCCGGCTGCCCGGGCTCACCCTGCCGGGGGAACATGGGCTTAGGGCAAAGGCACCGTTTGAAAGCATGGCCACCTTTCCTTGGCTTTGGTTGTTGAATCCATAACGCCTATCGGCTGGCATTGCCATGTGGCAGCAGGTCAAAGATGGTCAGCCAAACAGTTACATACCACATAAAAAAAAGGCTATATGATGTGTGTGTGTGTATACATATATATATGTGTGTGTATATATATATGTGTGTGTATATATCATATATATATATCTTATATATATCTTATATATCTTATATATCTTATATATATATCTTATATACACACACACATATATATCACATATATATCATGTTTTTTTTTCCCCAAAGAACTAGGAGCAAATACAGTCTTGGAGCACTATTTGTTGTTACAGGGAGTGTATTTACTGGGGAAGACTAGGCTGATATAATGTATGTTTCATACCAAATGCTGCAGCATAAATAACTGGATGCAGTGCAGTGAGCACTGAGTAATGACATTGCTGCTCTTTTGAGCTGACTTGAATGCAGGAATGTTCATGGCTCTGCCTGGGTGAAGCGCTGATCAGTAAAAATTACTGAGGAAAGCAATGGATGTGATGGAGATGGTTACAAAATTGGTTACCAACAGCTCTTGAGAGCCAGGGCTTCACCTGGAGACTGTGCAAAGGTTGATGTTTTGGTCACGTTTGGCCTCTTCTTTGACAGAAGAGCTTGTAGGGCTGCTTAGATTAGCACTGCAAGGATGTTGCCTTGGTACATTTGGAGAAACCCGAATGAAACCTGCTGCCTTCCATTGCCTCTTCAGGTCTGTGCTGCCTTCAGAAGCAACCAGGTTGGCTCCCACAAGCTGATTCAATGGTGTCCCCCACGGATGCTCCGTGTGCCGATTCATGTGCCCCCCGTGCCGTGTTCCCCTACCTGGGAATAGCTCCCAGGCCGGGGCAGTACCCGGAGCAGCGTGCGACGCGCGTGCAGCGCGGCAGAGCCCTGGTCTCGGGGCTGTCTGCGCTGCGTGGCGCCCTTTGGGATGTTTCCAAAGCTCCTGGTCCCACGAGGACTGGGATACAGGCACTGCAAGGCCCCCTGTGTAAATGGGGCAGGTAGCCACAGTGCCACGGAGCTGCCTTCTGGCTCGCCGGGCTGTGCTCAGGCTTCTCGGTGAGCCCCGGGGTGCCTCTTGCTAAGCAAGAGAACATGTTGGGAAGAGGCCCCTCTGCGCAGGAGGTTGTGTGGGATGAGAATAGCACGTGTCTATATACGGAGATGTTTGCGTGGCAATGCAAACCCGCGTCCTTTCGTTCCTGCTCTGGAGGAATGGGATGTTCCCTGCCGGAGCGCCGCTCTCCTGGGGATGATACCTTGTGCCAGGAGCCCGGTGCCAGGAGCAGGCAGCTTCCTGCCCCGTTGCGCTGCCATGGACAGCCCAGGAGAGGACGGCAGCGATGTCCTCTCCTCTTGCTCCAGCTTTGGCACGAGAAATCTTCTGAGAAGTGTGTGCAGGCTTTTAGAGTTTGGCAGGGGACCGGAGGAGGGAGGAATGGGGTCACTGGTGGGTTTCTGTAGCCTGTTCTCTTGGGGGATGCTCTCACTCCCCTCAAGCCATCCTCATCTGCCCCAGCCCTGAGTGCCACGGAGCTGGTCTATGGACGTGTCCAACACTGCTGGTGAGGGTTGAGGGCTTCATCCTCCCCAGCAGCCTGGGGATGGACCCTGCACCTCCCGGCACCTCCCAGCTTGTGCAGGCAGCAATGCAGCTGCATGGTAAGGAGACAGAACATAATTTAAGAAAGGAGGCAGCTGTCCAGTTGCTGGCCATGGGAAGTTGTGGAAGCCCTTCTGGCCGATGCCTGCTGGGCTCCCGGGCTCGCTGCCTGCTGCTTTACCAGGCTGGACAGCACTCGAGGACGCGGTGCAGGTGTGTGGTGCTGGAGAAGGGGCTGCTGAGTGGACTTGGAGGCAAGTTTTGCCCCCTGAGTGTTTTGACTTAATGCGGATAAGGACTTTGCTGAGATACCTGATGAATATAAAGTGGCGAATAGCATGCTGACTTAAAGAGGATGAAAAAACAGTAAAGCAAAATGTGCCCTGAACAGGAGCCGTCAATAGTGCTGTGCTGCTGCTTGGATGTTCAAAGGGAAGGGCCCAGGGGCTAACCTTGAAGGAATATTAGCTATATCACTAAGTCAATACATGTGGATGTGCAAACTCCAACGCCGTCACCCTCTGACCGGCACATCCTCAGGAAAGAAGCCCGTGTGTTTTAGTCTTCAGAGATATTCCTAAGAAACTGAGGATGAAAAGTGAAGCGAGTCTTTATTATTTTTTTAAGGATGAATCAAAGAGATAAAGGCAAAGCAAGATGCTGAGAAGGTGCACATATGGAAGCAGCTCCTTTATTGAAATTACGGGCACACAAATCCAGAAAAGCCTTGTGGGTTGGGTCTAAGAAGCTTACCAAAATCAGCACCTAATCAGCATGATCCCTCCTTGCCCGGGCTCTGGGGAACTGACCTTCAAAACCCCGGGGCTGGGATGAGTGTGGCAATCCCCGGGGCCACGCCGCGCTGCTCGGGGGGGATGCGACACGCGGCCGAGACGCCAAGGGAATGGGCAAGGCCTGAGCAGGGACCTGAGCTCCTGGGCTCCCAATTTCCCGAGATAAAGCTGAGCTGTGGTGCATGCAAACCCTGCAAGAAAGCACCTTTGGAAACGACCAGCAGCAAAACATTTCCTTTGATGGTTTCCTTACCTCTCTGCTGGATTTTTTTTAGGAGAGCTGCATTCTCATCTTTTCGAGAAGTTTGGGGTAACCGAGGCCTTTTTGTGGAAGGGACCATGGCATGTTGCAAAAGTGCCCAGCTTGGAAGCGTGGGCTGGTGCTGGGACGGTGTGTGGCTGCCCAGAGCTCTGCCACTGGTCTGCACACCCAGGTCACTAACGTGCAGGGAAATGTGGGAGTTCATCACTCAAAACCCAGTGTCTGCCACGTAACGGGTTATCTTGGCTTTTCTCAGTTCATTTGGAACATGTTTAGGGATCAAATGAGAAATGAAGCGGGATGAGAATTAGCCAAAGGGAAAATCCGATTTACATGTGTACACTGGAGACCATTTTTGGAGGGAAGAAGGAATGGAGAAATGCACATGTAGCAGAAAGTCTGCGCAGAGAACATGCCCTGAGAGCAATTCCAGCTCTGTCTCGAGGATGTGTCTTGCATTCTGCATAAAGTGAGTTCAGTCCAATATGCTCTGCATGTCAGAATGTGGCTCCATGAGCACGTTCAAATGAGATACTAGTATTAGTAGGCACTCGCTCTTCAATTTATGCTAAAAGCCAACAGATGGGGGAAGAAAATGCCAGGAAACCAGGCCCGGATCAGGTGGCCTTAGCTGTGCTCATACTCTATTTAGACAATAGGCTGCATTACATATTTGGAGGCTGATCTCGTGAAAATGAAACCCTGCTGGTGCTAACCCACAGAGGCTTTGCACGCTGGGAAAATGGCCAAATTCCTCTGGAAAATGGTGTACCTCCAGCTGAGGGAATTAATGAAAATTCACTTTTGCCAAAATGCAGATTTTTTTTTTTTTTTTTTTTTTGAAGACAAAGAATGGCTCTTGCTGGTGGAGAGTCCCTCTCGTGCCTCCTGCTCTTGCACACGTGTGGGAGGAAGCCCATGGCTTTGCCTCCTGGAAACCTCCGCCACGGTGCTGTGTTCACAGCTGGACCTGGTTTGGTTTTGACCCATTGCTCGATCTTTCTCTTCCCCCAAAGTGAGATTAGGGTTTTGCTCTTCATATCATCTGGGTACCCAGCACCTGCTCGCCCAGGCTGTCTCCAATGAGACCAGATTCACAAGAACTGCGTGTGAGGTGGGATCTCCAGAGGGCAACAGCTCTTCAGTCCTCTCTAGGTCAAGACTTTCAGGGAGTTTTAACCCAAATGACTTTCCTAGACTCCAGTTTTCCTAAGACTCCAATTTCCCACACATTCCGGAGCAAATGTGCATCCCCCCTGTGTTGGCGTCACTCCTTCCCCAGCACAAACTGCAGGATTTGTGCTATTACCATGAGCAAGGTACCCAAGCAGCTTGTACAGATGCGGCGATCCAGGTGTGAGTTTTGTTTTCTGAAGTGCACTAAGGACATTTGAAGGCTCCTGCTCTCCCCGCAGAGGCGTCTGCCTGCTTCCAAGGAGAAACCCGACCAAAGCGCTCTTGTAAAGCCTCACGCTATTATTTTCTTCAATAGCTCTGTGGTTAAGTTCCTTGACAATATCTCTTAGCTGAACTGGCTGGTAATCATAACGGGAGCAAGCGAGAAGGCCGGTTTATCTTCAAATGCAATAATGGTGTGCGGAAGGAAAACAACTCAGCGTGACGCTGCGCCGTGTTTCGCTGCCCTGCTGAAGGGGAGCTCGCGAGGAGCTGAACAGGATGGGTACAGGCCTGCACTGCCAAAGGAGCCCGGTTTTCTCTCAAAATCTGGCCTTTGTTCTTGGCACTAGGTTTTAATCTGTGCTTACGGTGCAGGAGGGGAAAACTCAGGATCTTTGTGGTTTCTAATTTGAAAGGGGAAAAAAATGATCTAGGGATTTCCTTTATTTTTTAATGCTTGATCCTGTATCTGTCTGGAAGGAGCTACAATGGGTTGTGTCAAGAAAAAATCGGCCTAATGCAAAAGATGAGTAGTATTTGGGCTTATAGATTGAGGAGGTTCCAAGTTTATTATGGTCGTCCGTGATAAATAACACACAGAACAATTTTTCTGCCTTGGGGACTAGCAGATGGCAGCGCAGTAGCCTTGAGTTTCTAGAGTTCATGTGCTCCTCAGGCAGGTGCCTGGGGATGGTGTGCTGGAGTTGTATGGCTCCAACAGGTGAATTTAGCCTCTCTTCCCCTTTCCCTTCATCCGCCAAGCCCGACTCCTGCTTTGCAGGACCTGCTTTGCTGCCACGGTGCCAGTTTTGGGCATACCTTTAACACCACGGGCTGCAAGAAGAAATGAGAACGTCTTTAACCATCCTGGGGAGATTTGCGTCGTGCTTATGACTTGAATGTTTATTTGATGAACAGTGAATTGATGCATTTCCCTCCCGCCCCCTTCCCCCTTCCAGCCCTTGGGAACCACTTGTGAAATGAATAGCAATTGTTCTCTGCTCAATTAGTCATATATAAGTGAATGCCTCGTGGTCGCAGTCCCCAGAATGGTGTGTAATTGATGCATTTAACTGATGGCTACACCAGAAGGATCTCACTTTCTTTGCGTGGCAAAGTATGGTGAAAAGATACAATGCCTGCTAAGTTGTCCTCGGCCTCTCGAGGGGAAGCGCGCAGCGCTGCACGGGATGCTATTGAGGCGAGCGCCGTGCTCGTGAAACATATTGAGCTTATTAGGAGTGCGTGTTGACTCCGGGCCTTCAGCCTGACTGCGTGGCAAAACGGTTAGGCCAACGAATATGTGATAATGTTTTTTATAAATGTGATAATTAGATAAAAGAAGGGGGAGTCGGAGTTTAGGCTCGAAGACACTAATTAAATTCACATTGACAAATCAACATATTGGTCTCATATGGATTAAAGCAGCCCTGAAATGCTTCTTTTGTTTAGATTACACTAATTAAATTCACACTTTTTGCCAATCCACAACAGTTACCTTAAAACGCAGAAGGCAAAAGCTAAAGCTTTGAAATGCACTTCAATGAATGCGGCTAAATTGGAGCTAATAGCTGAGAATTTTAAGAAACTTGGGGGCTAATAATTTGTGAAAATTTCAAGCCCTTGTGACAAAACGCTGTCAGAATGATGCATGCTTTTACTTAAATGCTGAGTGCTTAACTGCAGTTTTAAATTATGCTCAGTGATGAGGTAATAAAGTATTTCAGTAAATATGTCTCAGAGGAGAACTTGGGAAGGGAAAAAAACACATATATTCCCAGTAGCTGGACTGTTCAGGTCAGTATTTAAAAACCATAGGTCACGTGTCAGAGAATTATGGCCTGCTGCTGGCAATATTTTTGGAAGTTAGGACTTCATAAATACATCAACTACTCCATGCTGGGCCGCCCACAGCAGCCGCGGCGCAAAGGCCAGGGGATATTAGTTATAAGAAAAAATGAAGCAATATTTGTGTTCCTTCAATGGTGAGTTTCTAGCATTTTAAATCTTAAAACTCTGTGCTCCTTGATGCAGAAAGCAGAGGGGCAGCATCAAAGCGAGCCCAGCGCTGGGCTCAGCCCTGGCAGCCTGTGTTTGCAGGACAGGGGCATAGCTTTTAGGGTTACCCTCTTTCTACCTCCAGCTTTGCAGCCCTGGGCATTGTAGTGCTGCATTTTTTGCTCGGTCTGGAGCAACTTTATCTTTCATCCTTCAGTGCAAAATCCCAGTGCTGGCATCACTGTGCTGTCCGGAAAGCATGAGGTGCAAGCCTGACTCGTCACCATCTAGTCATTAGTGGAATATTCTATTTTCTGTTGGTAAACACAATTTAAGCACTTAGTAGTTAAGCTCCTTAAGATTCATAGCTGATGAGGGAGCAATTAGGATAGGATTTTAATGAATACACACCAACTCGGGGGCTCGCGCCAGGAGGAGATGCCGGGTGTGCATGCTGGATTCAGAGCATCGCACAGCCCATTGCATGGCAGCAAAACACATTCAACAGCAGCACTTTACCCTGGGATGATTTTAATCATCTTTGCCCCGTTATCTGTTTCAAACCCACCCATCCAAACATCTCCAGCCCGGGGCTGCATCTGTAGCTTGGCAGGCCAGGGGAGTTTCATGTCTCCTCACATCCCTCTGAAGCCTACAAGGCTTCACCCACCTGTAGCAGCATTCACACATGCTCATTTGAAGAAACACTCTGCCTTAACCTTTGCAGCCTGATGCATAGTATCCACAGGTACTTGTCATCTTCAATCTACAGCTGCTAATTAATTAACAACTTAACAATTAATTAAATTGCCTGATTTGGTTGCTCTTCACCACGCAGGCTGCAGAGTGGTGTGAGATGCTGCTGGGTGCACGAGGTGAGGTCTAGCAACCGTGAGGGCTCCTCCCTGAGAATGCTTTGCTTTCCGTTCTTGGGGCACTTATTTTTGTTTGCTTGCTTGTTTACTTGTTTTATGGGGAAAAATATAATTGAATTAACATTTCTGCCAGTCTTACAAAGCGTTTTCTATCTGAGGTAAGGTTCTGGTTTGCTCCTGTCCCTCCTGGCTGGGATGATCCATGGGACTGGAACAGACTGGCTCTGAGGGCCCAGGGTCCCAGTTCCTAGCAGGGGGTTAATGCTCAGTCCCTGGGGTGGATCCAGCAGGGCAGATTCCCACCAGTGGGATTCCCACTTTGGCAGTGTGGGTGAAGCGCTGGGAGCTCCCTAAAGCCCCAGCCCTGTCCCTGTGCGCGGAGGGAGGGCGGCTGCTGGAGCTGCAGTTCTTGCTCAGCTCTGCTGGTGACAGTGTCGCCCGACTGAAAATCCCCTGGCGACTCGTGAGCGGGGAAGAGCGCTCGGTGCCGCCCGGCAGCGGGCTGGAGCTGCTGCTCCTGTCCCCCTGGAGCTGCTGCTCCTGTCCCCGGGGCTCGCGGGGCTGTGCACGTGGCCAGGGCAGGGGCTGGGGCTGGTGGGGTCACGCGACAGGGCCAGGTTGGGTGCAGAGGGAGCAGGTGAGGAGGAAGAGGAGGAATGGAGCACAGGAGGCTAAATGTTTGAATTTATGATTTAGCTTTAGCTGTTTGAGCTTCAGAGATCTGCTGTGTCAGAGAGCTGCTGAGATCTGTCCAAAATGTCCTTTGCTCTGGAGGGCGCTCAGGGTCTCAGCCCATGTCCAGTGGAGTCCCTGGGAGCCAGCTTGACTCAGCCTGTGGGTTGCATGACATGGAATTGCTCCAGGTGACCCCCCGAGACACCTGTATGGTCACAGGGAAGTGAAAGGGGCAACTGGTTGAGGCCAGGTTGGAGGCCTGCAGGTCTCGGGCCACCAGACTTCTGGAGAGCAAAAATGCTTATTTATTGTTAGTTCATAGAAGGCAGAGCCCTGTGCAAGACAAGATAGGCAGATGAAGTCTACATCTTGCTCATGCCTTGGCCGCGTACCTCAGCCGTGTAATTGCAGTTAAAGACAACCCCCTCCCTGCAAAATGTAGTGTCCATGCATTGCAGTTTGTTTTCACTAGCCGGCTCCTGGAAATAAGCTGGGTTTTAGGCCGCTCGTGACCAGTGGTGCAGTGTCCTTTCACGGCAAAATGCTCAGCCATGTATAAGGTACGCTGGAGAATTGCACAAGAAATGAAGCCATGTGGAAACTTCAATGAGAGCTGATTACTTGACGAACTAAGTAATTGCCCGCTGTCATTCTCCATTTATGTAAGCGCCCTGAGTGGGTAATTCAGGTAATGACCAAACTGCTGTGTCTCGCCCTACCTGTTGGTGGGCTGCAGGACCAGAGGAGGCCCTGGGACTTGGTCAGATGCTGGGCTAATTCCAACCACCAGTTTCACCCAGTGCTTCCTGCCCCAGGTATTTCTCCACAAAAAAACACTACTCATTTTTCCGTACCACGTTCTCTGGCTAGTGCTGCCTCATGCTTGTTACCCTCCTGGGTTGAAAGTAAAGTGAAGAGCCCCTGCTTTGTTCAACGTGTTGATGAGAGGCTCTGTTTCCCTTCCAAGACCCTTGTCACCCTCAGCTAACGGCGCGGGTGCTGTGAGTAGACCCGAGCTCCCTTCAGACCATGTAGGCACCAGGGCTGCATTTTACTGCCAGCTCTTCTGGTCTGTCTTGCCTTGGCCATGGCAGTGGAGCCACTGGAAATGGGCAACTGGAGCCCAGGTGCCAGCTGGTCCCCAGGGATGCTCCTGTTGGTGCGTTCTGACCCCAGCCGAGGGTAGCAAGGAGGTTGCTGTTGATCATAAACCCTCAGAGCTACTCATTTCTTGTCAAGCAAGCTTAGGGCATGCAAAGCTGATTTTTCTGGCACTTTTGGTCCGTGATAAAGGCTCTAAACGCAAGTTTTGCTGGGCTAAAGGAGGCTGGCTGGTATCTTGTTTGCATTAGGGAGGCTGTTGTAACTTCTGAGGGCTTTTTGTAGGCTTCTAGTCCCAAAGCTTCCTTTCTATTTTTCAGCACAAAGTGTTTGCAAAACAAGAAGCAGGGGGGAGGAGAGAAAACAACCAACATAATAATTTGCTTAAGACTTGGATTTGCAGTAGCAAGTAAGATATAATTGCACCCTTTGATCTTCAAAGATCTCACCCAGTGTCTGCTGAAGTCAGTGAAAGCCCCTCCGTTTGACTTCAATGAACGCTTATAACACACAGCTCAGAAATATCCTCCCACTTCATCTATACATCTGATGCCTCTTCAGTGGCAAACTTCGTTGTTTAAGTTTGGGTGGTTTAACATAATTTTACGTGACATGAAAGTGTTTCATATTTGAACATGAAAGGAGTAAAATTTGTTTGCCAAGAAAAGAAAAGAAAAAGAAAACCTGCTACTAAAGGACCACGTGGCATCAAGCCCAGCTCACCTAATAGGAGTTTATCCAACACTTGTAGCTGCATCAGCATTGCAGAAACAAGTGCTCAGTTGCTAATGAGCTGCTGCCTCGCCTGCCAGGCAGCTCTTGTGCCATCTGAAAACCTTTCTGTCACTTGCTATCCGCCTGCAAAAGGGATGTGTGATAGATGAGTCTGGAAAATTATCTTAATTATGGCAGATTAATTTTGCACATAGTCTGATGTTTTAGCTTACTGTAAGACTGGATCTATCTTTATGCAAATACACTAAATAATTATCTGTGATTTGGCTCTGGGTAGAGGTTTGGTGCCTTCCATCCTCATAGCTGTCCTCAGCAGCAAATGCTGTGGGCTGCTCTGGAGGGGAAGGTTTTAGCAGCATGAGAATTTGTAATAGAAATCAAATATTAGTACAAGCAAGATGATATCTTGCTCAAATGAGATCTGATTACATTATTAATTTTGATAGTTATACGTGATTTTGTGTGTGCATGATCTGAATGCTAGATTAAAGAGTTGGGGGAGGTGAGTCATGTAGATTCCATTTCTTGTGGAATCTACACAGAAAGGTGCGGTCAACACAAAGAACATATTTATGGACCCTGGGGTGAGTTTGCAGAATTTATTCTGGCTTGAAAGCCAAAGGAGGCTTCTTTGAATTTGGCATCACCCAATAGGACATAGTTTGGTGCAGAACCATCCCTGCAATCCCTTAATTTCTTTCTCCTGATCTTTCCTGTGCTTCACCTTGTTTCCTCTATTATTATTACTCTGCATGGCTCCATATGCTGTCATTTTGGTCAAGGGAATATTAGGATGAGACACCCTTCCCAGTGGCAAACCCTGCCGTGTGGATGTCAGGGACAGCTTGACTCACCTTGGTGACCTCAGGCCCTCTGCAAACCTGGGCAGGGAAGTTTGGAGCACCTGCTGTAGTGACGAGCGTGTTCTCCTGGAAAAACACGTGTATTCAGAGACCGGCAGGCCATATCCCAGCTGCCTCACGAGCAAATATCCTCCTACTTGGTCCAAGTCTGTGACATCTGATACTTATTTTTTTTTCCCCTCCTCTATTTTCCACTCTTTGTTACTTTTTGTTTTTGTATGAGATAGTTTTGATTGAAGAGAAGTCTTTGGTCTTCATTTTTTTTGATAGGTTTGCTCTAAGTCTACCACCGCCTGTTAGTTCAATTAAGCAGAACACTGCAAGAAACAGGAACTTCTCTAAAAATCACTACAAAGTCCTTTCAAAGCATGATTTTTATTGGGCAGGATAATAATTACTGCATGAACCCCTTAGAGTCTGCTAGGAATCTGCTACAAAAATAAAAATAACCACAAGAGTGTCTTTGAAAAGGTCAACATGTGCCTGTGTTCACTGCATGAGAGTAAAATACGATATAACATAATCTTCTCTTTTAAAAAGCCCAGCTAAATGTAATTAAAAGTTTATATTTCTTCACATTAAACTAAATAAAGCAAAATGGCCAAATTTCAACTGACCTTTACTTTCTTTGGAGTCTACCAGATCTGCCTAGCTCAGCTGTGCTGAAAATTATAGTGGATCAGAGCAGCCTGGCAAGGGAGAGGATCCGCAGAAGCAATATAGAGGGCTTCCAGGAAGCTGCACCAAACAGAGCAAGGTCGAAAGTGGTCACAGATAAAAGTGCATAAGTTTGCAACGGATTTGTCACAGGTCCTGCTGCACTCAAATTGCTCAGTAATATATCGGTGAGCTATTTGTGGCACATAACGCTTGTCTCTGAAGTGCATAAAATATCCCATATTAAGGTAAAAATGAACTGTTTCTTTGCCAAGGAGATGAGAGCAATTTAGCTCCTTGAGCTAATTTAAAATCCAAAAGTTAAAACCTCCCCTGGGAAGAGGCTGTTTAGGAATAAAGGCATTGGCTAATTAGGCTTAATTGCATTGTCTTGGGACAAGTGATTTATTAGGCCAATCTAGGCCTGTGATGGGCCTGCAGGGGTGTGTTCTCGCAGTCACCAACTGAATCCCAAATATCCAGGAGCATCTTTTAACCTTAGAGGGAGTCTTTGGAGAGGAAGGCAGAAGCAAACAAGGTTAATGTGCATTCACCTATTCCCATACCATCTATCCCAGACTCATCTCGTCAGCTTTTGTGGATCCTTTTATGTCATTCCCAGGCCTATAGTTGTCTCCAGGTTCTCTGCTGAGCATTTGCTCTCCCTCTTCATACAAATCCTCCTTTCCTCTTGATAATTCAGCAATATCTTCAAGCAATCTTGCTTATTTTGTCATGATAAATAATCCTCTCCCTCACTCCTCCCTGGTGACATTCCCTTATTCCTGGTCACCTTTATCTTGGTTAGATTTTGAGGCCTTTGAAACAGGAACTGTGTGTCTCCTTGTAAACTCCTGGGATTATATGTCAGTAAATTTGGTATATATTAAGTTCTATTACCGACAGATAATGTGCAGGTGAAAGTAATGGTTAATGTCCTCTTTTATTTCCTTTTGGTCCCTGCCTCCCTGCTGCACAGACATTTAATTTTAAACACTCAATATTTAAAATGAAGCACTGGGAAAATCAGGGGCCTGTTTGTTGTAAAATTTCTCAAATATGTGAGCTACTGTTTTCAAAAAGCATAGAGGGATTTCTGCTTTTGATGCAGGCCTCCCTCTGCATTTTTAACCTGCAGGCCTGCATTAGCCCATGTGAGAAAAGGAAGAGGCCTCAAAGCATTTGCAGTCACCATCCGTAGTCCTACTGAAGCATTGATGTTGATAATGTTACCAAAGCCATGCAGTCCAGGAGGTACCCTGACCTCCTGCTCAGTAGATATGACCTAGGTCTTATCAACCTACTTGATACCTGCAGAAGGTGCAAGGAAAACTTGGTGGTGGGCAGGATGCATGGAGTTCACTGATTTACATGATGGGCCAATTTAAATTCCTTGTGTATCTCTCTTCCTGGATCATGCTGGGGTAGCAAATAGATCCTGCAGTCTGCTCTGCCACTGCGTTTTCCTGCTCCTACCCTTGGAATCACAACAGCAGTTGGTCTGCGTTTCTCACGGCCACAGTTGCCTGAATTGTAGTTTTTCTTCTCATCTGATGTAAGACAGGACTGTGTGAAGACATGAAAGGCACAACAGGCTTAGCCTGCTGGAAAGGTGAATGTAGCCTGTGGGCAATCCTTGCATCCTGGTTAACTAGCAAGGAGGAGATCCCAGGGCTCTCCTTGGAGCCACGTGAGCCACTGAGATCTTTTCCAGGCCTTGCGTTGCTGGCCACGTGTTCCCCGGGCCTCAGTGCTCCACTTCTGAAGGATTTGGGTTTGAAAATGTGTTTACTACTGTGACATGGGTGTGCTGAGAAGGGAAGGCAAGGAGCTTGTTTCCTTCCTGCTGCTGGAGGGCCCGGGGATCTAGCAGGAGCTGCTCGAGAAGCTGCCTGTCCTCGGCACCTCTTTCTTCATCTCTTCTGTGCACCCACCTCAAAAACCTGATTCAGCCACTCTGCTAGGGAGGGAAAAGGTTCTGTTCAACAAAAATATGAAGCAAATCTGCTGTTTCTTCTCGCAGTTCTCCTACCTTTATTTAGAAATCTGCTGAAACTAATGCAACTTGGCATTTGGGGTTTTCCTCTAGATGTTGTCTTATTTTCACTGTTTTGTCATTTTTTTTAAACTGTTTTCACCTTGTATTCTTTTTTTTTTTTTTTTTTTTTTTTGTACTTCTGATGAGGTTTTTCTGCTAAGATTCTTATTTAAGCATTTGTCAGATCAGATTTGTTATGCACATGTTAGCTCGTTAGTCCACAGTGGGGAATGGTTTCTAACTCATAGTACTGAACGTGCTTTCAGTGTCCTGGTATTCCTCACAAAATACTCTAATCTGAATACAGCAGCTATAATCCTGCACATTTTGGCACCCACAGTACACTTTTATTGATTTTTGTTTTCCAGAGGTTGCTCTAAAACGCTCATTCATCTATTCAGCTCCAAGTACCTGGGATCTCATACACGAATCATGTCCCAGAGCTTACCCTGCAAATACCTTTTTGCTTTGGCCACTTCCCCGGTATCGTGCAGCTTCTTGGGGAGCTTCACACTACATCTTCATGTCTTCTTGCCCATTCTCTTTGGAAAGAGATCCCAATTCACCTTCCTGTCTTGTTCTGTCATTTCATCTCTTATAAGTTGAAATTTCATCTCTTTTTGGAGGAGGAGCTCTAAAATAACCCCCCAAAGTCCTCTTTTCTCTTCTCTTAATGATTTCTTGTGTTAGAGTTCAGTTCTGTCAACTCGAGTTCATTTCTCTCTGTGTATCATTTAGTAGTAGTAAAGGTTTTGAAGCACAACTGGATCCTGTGGTAACTCTGACTCCTAAAAATTTGAATTCAAAAAAAAAACTAATGTGAAATATTCCATGTTTCAGGCAGAGAGCAAAGGATGATTACTATTACATTTCAGCTAGTAAAGTTTCTATCATATTAAAGGTCTTGCAGTAATACTATGGTGCCATGTTCAAAAACAATGAAGACGTGAGGAAGCAGAGCTTCCCAGATCTTAAAATTTTTATACTATGGTTCCATCAAATATATATGTATTATTTAGAAATCTATCTTGATATTCAGCGCTCAAAGATTCATTCAAGGGATTGAGGAGACTATAGTTCAGTAAATGTATCACAGTAATCAAAACCAAGCAAGTCTTCTTCAAGTTGGAACTCATATATAAATCTGTAGGAGGGATTGTTGCCTTTGCTTCTTGTTTAATTTAATCTATTTGAAACAGCCTACAAAAATTTACTGAATTCTTAGCAAATGTAATATGCTCTTTTTAATCCCCATAATATAATTGGGAACTATTCAATACTCTGTAAAGATCACTGAGAACTTTATTAATATCTCTGAGTAAATTGGCTCCCTGCTTGATTTTTAATTTCTGGTGTTAGGCAGAGGATTTGATCTCCTCTTACTAAATGTGTTAGCATTCTGTTGGCTGTATTTCTTCTTTTTATATAAATGGTATTTGGCTGGTGGAAGGGATATATGAAGGGATATATCACTTTGTGATAATAGTTCTTTATCAGCTGATTTAATAATTTTTAATTCAACTTCATTAGTCCTAGAAGGGTTGGGTTTTTGGAAGATTTTTTTTTTCCCTAGGTTTTAGTTAGGCTCAGGTTTTGTCTGTACCTTTCTTTTGCCTCATTATGACAAATGAAATTATCATTGCTCATCACAGACGCCTTTGAGATTTCTTAGGGAGGGCTGTGGGTAGCTACCGAGCCCTGATTGCATTGCCCGGCTCTGCAGACATTTCTCTTCCTCATCCTCTTAAAACAGCCACTTGTTTCCCACTGAAGAACTGAACTCAATCTCCTCTTATTCTGACCTGGGGGAGAAACAGGGAGGAACATGTTGAGATTGGCGTATTCCCGCTTGTGTTGAGTCTAAAAGACTAACGAGGAGAAAAATCAATTCAAGAAGAACACGTGTAGCCTCTATCTTCAAATACCTATTGGCTATAAATCATCTTGTGCTTGATTGACCAAGCAGTCAGGTTTTTCACCCAAGGGTGTCTGTAATTGTTCCAATGGTTACGGTAAATTTTGTCCTATAGAGAAACAATGTTCTCTTCATTTTGGAAAAAGAATGGTCATGATCATTCAAACATAGAGGATTTTGTGA
>JAVCKT010035062.1:0-17278 GCA_032273925.1 Rhynchotus rufescens
TTCAGGATGGTTTGGTTCAAGGATCCATGAAACCGAATAGCTCCAGATCAAATAAATTATAAACTTCAGTAGGTAAGACCTAGCCATGATAGCTCAGGTTCAAGGATGTACTAATGGGGATTATGAAGAAACAGCTCAAATATTTCCTTTGAACTTTTTCAATGGAAAAAGAGAAATGGAAAGTGAGCCTTTAAATGTACAAAATATTTTCTGTGCACATTATGATCAAATGTTCAGAAGTTTAGTGCTCTGAAAATCAGCATCATTCCTCTAGCACTAAGGGTCTGAATCAATTTAAAAATCACAGTATTGACTCTGATGTACCATACTTAGGGTTCTTAGTAATTACACCTGAAAATGTTTAAATTTGGCAAAACCAAAATGACATCTTTTTTCTCCCTTCACTAACTGTCTGTTTCTTAAGGAGAAGGAGATAATCCAGTTTCTTTAGAACGTGTACCCATAGTCCTTGCAGCATTAATTCAATGTTTCAGCTGGCCTAACAGAGATAGGAGGAAGAAAAACCCCAAAACTATTGGTTTAAGCTTTATATCGGATATATGGCCTTGCTCCACTTGCTTTTTAAGTTTTATATACTATCCTCTTTAAAGTATTCTCTGTACAATTCCTATTCAAAATAGTCATTGTCTATGATAATTTTTTTCATTTGTGCCAACTACTAAAATTTAGGGGTTTCAACTTTACCATCTCTTTCAATTCAACCTAGCCATAATTGTGGGACCTGTAAACTACAGAGCAATGAGATAGAAATAAATTACAGTTTGATATCCTATTTAATATCTCTTCTTTTTTTGTATATCCCCATTCCGTCTTGGCTAAAACAATTTATGTTTTCAGAATTGTGCACAATATTTAAAGTTATTGTCTTCCAACTGCATGGCTGAATCTAACTGGTTATGAAAGAGAATCAGGGTCCCGTTTTTCTATTTGTTCATTGGGAGCAACTGGTCTAGCTAAGCATAGCTTGTTATGTAATGTATCATTCTCCCCTGCTAGTGCTGTGCTCCTGGGCTGAGTCATTGCCAAGCTAAATCTGTGCCAGGATCACTGGTCTCTTAATCTGGGGACTGAGTTAAGAACTGTAGGCATTTTAAAAAGAGGTTATAGGGGTTCTTTCCTAGACAAAGACTTTGTCTCACATTAGCAGTCATGGAGACAGTGTGCTGCCTGCCTTCTTGATTTGTTTTCCATTTATAAATATATTTATTTCTCTAAGAAGGTTCATTTGGAAGGGAGATAACTCTAACCAATAGCATAGACTGAGCATATTTGAGATACTTCGGAGACAGGCAGAAATAAATCAATAAATCAAATGAACTCTGTACTTCTCATTAATTTTTCCTTATTCCAAGGCAAGGTAGCATTCTGTATATTCTTTTGAAAATGATAACAGTGGAATACCAGTTAACCAGGGCTCCACTATGGTAAGCACTCTTTCTGATGCACTGTCATTGCATTGTTACTCCGTGACTATTGACTTGCTACTTCAAGTTATTCCAAAATATTCCTGAGAACCCAAGCAGTTCTCATAATTGACATTGTAAGAACAAAAGGATGCTCAGCAAAAACAGTCGTGCTTTGGGGCATATTGCCGGTATTCCCTCTTTAGGTATTAGAACTTGAATTTGAGAGGATGTGATCCCTACAATAGATATTGCTTCTAGGAGAAGTGCTTGCATCTGATTTCTGATTCTCATATGCTGTCTCTTTTTAGTAAGTTTTCTCCTTCAGAGAAAGGCATAATGCGTATATGTGTCCAGAGACACTGGTACATATCTGACCTTTATGTCTTCCAGTAAATGTTTAGAATTTAAATTGTTTGACCTGTGTAACCTGTTTCAACCTTTTTTTTTGTGGGAGCTGATTTTTCTGTGTTTCTTATGCCTATTACAAGCAATACATGGTCATATTATAGCATAAAGCTTTTTGTTGTTTCATTAGAACCATCTGTCTTTTAACCATCCTGCCCACCACCAATTAATTTCAATATATATGAAAATGTGTATGTATACATGCACATGCACACAGAGAAATATGCATGAAAAAACATGTTTTTTCTGAGGTATCTTCATAGCTTTTTGTGTTGTCATTCTATTTATGCTAAGAAATTCTCCAGGGAAGGACTGTCTCTGCTTTCAAGTATTGTATAAGTTTGAGTAGACTGTCAACTTTCAATTAAAGAATAAAAGGACAGCAGAAGTGAACAAAAAGGTGTGTGCAATAATATTTCTGAAAAGGATGAGAAAATTGAATTTTCTATATAGATTTATGTCTGTCTTTGTTAAAGTCTTGTGGCTTGTCCTGATAGAGGCAGCAGTTGATGACTGAGAAGATGTGAAAATCCTAATATTATCTGCCAAAATATTATTATATATCCATAAATATATATTATTATATGGTTATAAATCAAAACAAGCAAAAGAAGAAAAATATTTCTTGATCTCTGTAATAATCTGTGAAATGCTTGAATATCATTGTTTTTTTTTCAAAGGCCACAAAAAGTTGTCAATTATAATGCCTTTTTTAAAAAAAAATTGTTAAAGGTTTAGATGCTATAGACTTGTTGAATCTGTCACTGTAGCCATTGATGTCCTAACTTAGATACATACATGACACCAATTTAAATGTAAAAATCTAAATTAAGTTGCCCTCACTAGACAGCACAAAGCCTGTCTTTTCTCACCTCTGGGCAAAAACTTAGTGAGAAGAGTTTTCACAGCTATACACCATAATCAGTCAAATGATTTATGAAAAAGATAGTCTTTAGCTGTTTATCTGAGGTTGTTTCTTCTGAATTGTAATGAATTATCAACAATTTTGACCTTCAGATAGACTTCATATTTCAAAAATATACATACATAATCCTTATGTGAGACCCTAAAATCTGTGGGAAAAATTACAGTGTGTAGACTTCTAAAATTGTTTTTAAATGGTATACATGAACCCTCTAGATAAGGAATTACCCTGGGAAGTAAATGGGGAAGTGACTGCTAGAAAACAATGTATATGATGTTTCCTTAATTACCCATCTAAGTAATCAGACATGGAGCAGTTCTTGTGGGAATCGAGACGTAGACTCAATCAACAGTGTTACTAAATCTACTAAATAAATAAACATCAGCAGGTTAGTCTGTTGTTCTGTCCTGCACTCAGAAAAACCCACTTTTTTAGTTTCCAGTGCCTACAAAAGGGTATGACTGAATAGAGCCTTGTGAGCATCAGCTGGACCCTGAAAGGATGAAATGGTATGTCCGTATGACAGAATTCCCCTTCTAGAATGCCAGTTTAGATTAGAAAACTAAGTATTGTGGTACTGATCAATGGATGCATGTGGACTGTAAATAGATATAAAGTTCCTTTTTTTCTGATTAGTAAAAAATGTGAATGTACAATAAATATAACTAAATTAAGCTTTCTTTTTCCAAATCACTCGTGCTTTATCACATGATCTCAGCTTTTGGTGAATGAAGCTATGATTAGCAACTTCCATTTTTTTAAAGACATCATAAGTTATTAATGTGAATCAGCACAGCATTGCAAATATTGCTACAGCAGATAACAGCTTGTCTCATAATTTTAAGTATGTTTGTCCATTCAACTAACAAGTTTGCGGTCAGAAATTTTGGCAGACTTCAGCCAGATCCCAGAGGTTTTTTATTAGGTTTCTGGAAACTTTTCAGGATTAATTATTGTTGAATATTCACAACAAAATAAAAACAAAAAATTGGTAGTATACTTGATGAAAAACAATTCCAGTATTGTTTGCAAATTAAAGGTCTTGGTATAGCAACACTTATACAATTCAAACATTCTCCAGTTCTGTTGAATTACGATTTTTTTACCCTGAGGACTGCTAGATCTTATTTGTCCTGAGATGGAAGAGCACACGAGCACGTGTTTATCTGTAGTGCCGTTTAAGTTATTAAAACTGGTTGTGTGTTAAATGCATGTGGCCTTTATCTAGCCTGAGTCCATAGTACTTTGTAAAATTAACCTTATATGAATGGAGGTGTCTGGGCCAGGCCCTGAGACCAGGGCACTTCTTTTAGACAACATGAGTTACAGAAGAATAATTTTAAAATAACAAGAAGCACCTCATCTTTGTCTTGAAAAAGCATGTAAAATGTTAAAATGATCAACCTCATATAGATTGTCTCATGTAGAGTTATTCAGTAAATATCATTCTCTTCCAAACCAGTTGGATATTTCAGGGTTAAGACTGAAGCAGCTGAACTTGGAAGTAGAATAGATAGCAGCAGATTTAATATTTTCACCACAGAAATAAGGAGGGCAACAAAAGGTTTATTCAATTTAAGGATCTGTTTCATTTTTCTTGCAGTCATTTTCAGCTAAGCAGAGGAAATTTGGAGTCAATGGCCTTGCCTAAGGGAGGGCTTGAGCCTAAGGAGCTGCTGTCTCGTATCCTGTGGCTCCGTGGCTCAGATGCTCAAGCAGCATGGAACACCATAGTGTAGAGCCCTTTGTTGCCTCATTTTATTCAAGAAACTTTGATATCCCAGCTCAGGAGAGCGATAATATCCAACTTCTAATGCATGTCTGACTTGTACATGCATGTGTATATATGTGAAGTATGGGTATGTGTGCATATATACCTGTCCGTATGCATTCTCATGTCCCAGTATATAACTTAATGTACCTACCTGTAACCTGTGCTAGCTACCTACTGTAGCTATAATATATAACTATGGGATACAAGGAGTGCTCATTTATTCATAGTCTTTTGCTGAAAGGATAATTAATTAAAACTTGTCTAATGGGATGTTTCAGAAATGATAAAATAAGTTGTCGTTGTTGTTTTCCTGGCAAAAATTATCAGATTGGAATTTTCTGGTAAATTTGGCTCTTAAAAATATTAAATTTCAGTGAATGTTCTCTAACTATTTTCTGCCTCTGGATATACATACACCAATGTGTGAAATACCTTAAAATTATGACAGTGCTTTGAACTGTTGATGGACGTACTCAAAATAATCACCAGTGACTTATAAAAATCTTAGACTTTACCAGAACATACAGAAAAGAAGAGGACATGTAACTGCATAATCATGTTTCCTGCACAGTAGGCTTTCTATTCAGATTTCTTGTAGAAGAGACCTTACGTGGCACCTCTTAACTTAGAAGAGAGGAGAAAAGTGGGTTTGTAATATAAGAACTACCATGCGTAATGTATTGCTACTGAAAAATTAACCTTTTTTGGAAATATTTTTTTTTTACTGTCTTATTTTTTTTAAGAATAATTTATTTTAGCTTGCTGAACACCAGGTTTTCCTGGGCTGGCACAAGAGAAGAGTTACGTAAACTGCTTTTAAAATTTTAAGTTGCACTTACGGGTAATCAAAACTATACTGAATAATGATGTATTTTAGCCATTACTTCTGCTACTTCCTGTTTCTCTATCTAGAGATAGTCACCTGTGCAATTAAACAATATGACCCATATCGTTCTTTGCAAATAAGAGTTGGCATCTTTTGAGCTTACTGTGGTAGTGGGGTTTGTGAGTATTTGTAAGTCAGCGTCCCTTTCTCTCAGAGGCTTAACAGCAAGTGATTATTTAAACATTATGTGTCACCATGCAACTGTGAAATACTTGCTCTTGATCCTTTACTGATATAAAGCAGAATTCTTTTAATGGGTGACAATCTGTTCTTTTACCCTACCTGGGATTGTGGCCAATGTATTAATGTTATTGAGAACTAGTGCAAAGCTGCAGTGGCATTTTTGTCATGATACATAGAAATATAACAATAATTTATTTATGTATTTTGAGAGGACAAGGACTATCTGATACACTTCTGAGATAAGAAGTGCACTGTTTCATAGAAATGAAATTGATTTCAAATCTGAAGCTGTTCACTGAAATGTTTATTGTTTGAATTGCATTTCCAGCAAGTTTTATGTGATTTAAATGCTAAGATTCCCATCCACGTGAGAAATGAAGTCTCTGTAGTCATGTCTGTCTGCTTTTTTAAATTATTCTTTCTTCGTAAATGATTTTGAAAGAAAAGAATTAATAAAAGCAAAGTTAATTAAGCTGCTGACAAGGTAAGATTAACAAATCCCCAATAGACTGAAGTATTCTGGTTGTCCCAAGGTATTTGATGAGCAAAATGAGGGTTTCCTCCTACGTGTTTATCACACTTCCAGATAGAGCTGCTTTTGCCTTTAGCTCTCTGCACTAACATAACACAATAGGGAGTATGGAGTATGGGGCAGTTATTTTTGTTCTGTTGGTCCAGTGATTTTTTTTAAAAAAAAAGATTTATGTTTTCATCACATTTCTCTTTTGGGGAGAAGAGCACAACGCAATTAGCTAAAAGAAGCATCAAGGTTTTGCTGTCAGTTCATACAGAGACAATTTAAAACTAGTAAAAAGATTTTTTTTTTCCCCACAAAGAAGCATTAACTGTGAAACTCATTACCATAACATATCATTTAGACTCAAAGCTCAGCAGAAAAGAACTAGATATGTTGCTGTGAGCATCTGCTTTATATCTGGAATTTTTGACCTAACATATATTTCAAAACACCTGCCCAAGAGCTCCTGCCACAAACCTTGGGAAGCCAAGAAAAAGAGGTGTGTGCCATAAACTACCTTGCTCTCCGTTCACAGGTGGTGTGAGCTGACATGCAGCTGTGCTCCCCAGCACCTGGGTCCTGAATCAGTGCATGGGATCGCCCTCATTCCCAGCTCCTCACTCCCTCTGCTCTGAGTTACAGCTAAGCTGACAGCCCGTGGGTGAGTTACCCGGCTTAGCTCTGGCACTGGAGCCAGACTTGCTGTTTTCACTAAGTGCATATGACAGCACCCATCTCGTTTACTTCTTCTTCCTGATCTGGGGGTTTTCTTGCACCTTTTGGTAGGACATGTCTGATCAAGCAATCTGAGAGACAGGATGTCAGACAAGATGGACTGCACATCTGAGTTGGTGTAGCAACTCCTGTCTTCCCATAGGTAGTTGCTATGGGAAATAATAGTTATAACATAATCCAGCGCAATTACTGGAAGGAGGCAATCCAAGAATTGGAATTTTACAGTTTTGTTTAAAATGAAAAGCGTGTATTAAAAGCCATATTGATTATTTTAATCCAGTCTCCTATAGCAATATTGTTAAGCAGTATGACTCCTCTTTGTCTGTAGTTTCCCTGTTACGAAAGAACAGAGCAATTGATCTGCGATTAACTAAATATACAGTAGAATACTTTGCACTATCCATTTGAATAGGAAATTGAAGAATGCTTTAAAATAACATTTTGTACCATGCGTCATGATATCACCATAGTAACTAAGAGTTCAGTCTCAATGCTGTGCTTTTGTGCTTGTATTTTCATGCGGAAAAGAGATGTAGCTACTGGTCTTTAAATAAGCTGATCATTAATTTTGCACTTTGTAAATTCCCGTTTATCAGAGCATATTTGCAAAATGATATATATCAAACAAAGAAAGTGGCAATTTTAAATTACAGAATAGCATGATATAATACAGCATAAAAATGGTTTCTTTAAATCCATGTTTCAGAAATAATATCATGCAGCCTTTAAAAGCCTAACTAGTTGATTAGATAGTTTAGAGGCTTTGACTGAGATGTACAAGCACACATCCATTGATGTCCTTTCAAATACAACTTATGTTGGTGGTAGATGGAAGCTGTTTGAAGATCATAATCTGATTGCCTTGGTAACATGCATTTGTCATCTTGAGAAAACTCTAGATATTTCAGTACCGTGACATTTGATTCTGGATGGCCATGAGTTGGCTTCTTTAATAATGGTGACAAGAAGTTGCTAGATACAAAGATGATGAATTACAGAAAGGAGAGATCTTGAAGAAATCTTTGGCAGGCCAACTGGAAGATGTGTGAGGTGGTTTCTGTGCTTTGTCTCTGACATACACACCCACACACACACAGAGCAAGCACTTCAGCCTCCTGTTAACTAATCTCAATACGTTAGATGCTCTAATCACTGTTAAACATGTCAGATATAACCTATGTATGGTTATGAGTCACGTGGTCACAGTGAATGTTAAGTAACCGATATCAACAATAAAACTGCCAGTGGAGTTAAATGGCAAAAGATACTATAAACTGAATAAGATAGGAATTTTCTCCTTCCTGTGCAAGTCCAGAGAACTCCACTTGTAAGAGAACTAATGCCTTTAAGTTCTATTTGACTGCTTGGGGAAGCAATAAAATACAAAAAGCTTGTGCAGACTTGTTTATGTTTTATATTTTCCAATTCCACTGGATATATGATACAAAAATGTTCTTTTTAGGAGCAAAGGGAGGATGAATTCAATGGATCCGTAAGTTATTCCTCCATAGAGAAGAAGTAAACTGTGTGGAGGGACTGTTCTGGCTATTCAGGTTAATAATTAATTAAATGATAGGTAGTCTCCTTGCTTTAGAAAGAAATCTGTCTTATTTTTTCCCCTACGCACAGAAAAAAAATCATAGCAATAATCTATTTTTTTGGTGCATGAATTGAGAGAGATTATATATCCTATATCATTTACAATCCTGTAATGGTACCTGTGATAATCACTGGAAAACTGAAGTTGATGTGGAAGAGTAGCAGCTTAAATATTTACAGAGAAACAGTCCACAGCAGAACTTGCCACAGCTAAAGTATTTCATTTCTTATTTTGTAAATGTTAAAGTAGTTTTCAAAACTAATTCCACGTTTTTATATTTCTTTTAACATATATTTTGCTAAATTTCTGAGTGATGATTTATGCTTAGTCAAAAATTTTCAAAATGAAATGCACAAAATTGTTTTTCTAACACCCTATTGCTTGATGCAGTGTCTAATATGAAACACATGTAAAGTATTTATATAGAATGTAGTTAGTATAAGTAGCAGAAATGTTGCCATGAATGTTATATTAGACTGAAATAATTTTATTTTATGATTAACAGAAAAAAAAGTAGTAAAAAGTGGATAATAGCAGTTAACACCTTTGGAAAACTCTCTTTTACGTAGTAACCTTTGGAAATATTACTGTTTTCAGTAGCATTAAGTTCTAGAAGCAACCATGGTCTACCTGCCTTTAGGAATCTCTTTAATAGTACAACAATGCACCATATAATAGTAATGAAAAGTATATGTTATTCCAAAAAAAAAGATGTAGATAATATTAATTCATTTTTGGTCACTATTAGAGATGCAAGTTAACTGTAAGTGCCTGTTTCAAACCAGATTTCACACTGGAAGTAAGAAAAGACATTTGCCTTCCAGGTACTTACCGATTCCATTAGACATGATGGATTTTTTGTATTATAGAGATTCTTAGAAGATGAAAAATACTGATTGCCCTCCTTCTCTAATATAGCAATAGTTCATGTCTTGGAACTAGTTTTATTGTCAAAGTGAATAATATTTTAATATGTTTAGAGATGGCCTCATTCTTCTTGTTGGAAAAATGAAATGACTTTTGACATTAGGGGATTTTGTTATCCGTTACTTCAGTAGCATCAATGTCACATAATCTTGATGATAGGTTTCAAGTGTGATTTTTGGAAGCATAAATGTCCAGGGTGCATTATGATTTTGGTACCTCTTTATAAGCAGTGATTCTGTGTTAGAGCAAAAGCATCTGGGCTTCCTGTAGAGTGAACAATAATGTAAATCAAAGGTCTATATCAGAATGCTCTTTTGAATAGTTCCTGAACACATTCTTTAACACCAAAATGCTTTACTACTTTAACATTCAACAATGTTTTTGATTTCTAAGCCCATCCAGACTATAGCAGTCTCTAAAGGAGATTCCAGATTGAGTTTCTGTCCTCTTCAAAAGCAGTCCTCTATAGTTTGATTGATCTTCTCCAGAAACGTAATAAAATAATGAAGAATAAGTGGCAGGTGACTTTCTGGAAAATTATAATTAAGGTAAATCAGCTTAGTGTTTTATACTTTATTTGTTCCATGTGAATTATTGTCACTTTTTTCAGTGTTTTACCCCCATCTTCATATCTATTATTATGGCTCGTGCTAACATACTTCTGGGTGGTTTACACTGGTGAATGATTACAGTCTTTGCAATCTCTTTTTTCCTTTGTGTCAGTTGAGATTTAGAAAATTGATCAGAAATCATTCTCAGTGTGGGAGCATGTCAAACCGGGTTGTGTTTAGTTGAATGCAGGTTTAAATGTCAATGGATATCTTACATTTCCTGTGTTCATTTACAATAGTGCATAACTTCCTGTTTTCTGCTTTTCTTTTATGTGGTGTTGAATCCTATGCATGGGTTTATTGCCTTTCACAGTGGTAATATATATGCAGAGTGTAGCTAGGAAATAGGAAATTGTATTACAAATGGCTTTACTGTTAATTCTGTGTTGCAGTTTTCATATTTTAGGCCTGAAAGAAAAATGACCCAGGACTCCATCTGCTTCTGCTCCTTTTGAGCTAAATAGTAAAAATTCATTTTTTTACTAAGCGTAAGAATGCCTGGGGCCAGAGTTTTGCCTTTTTTCTTGTACAGGAAATTGTCAGGTATAAGGAGTAATCAAGAAGTTTGATTTCACGCGTACAGAGATTGTAGATATTGGGCTGTCAGCTGTGGATTTTTTTGCTTGTTTTTGAGGAAGTATTGGTATATTGCCAGACTCTAAGACTGAGTATGATTTTTTATGTAAAAGAGTGACTCTGAATGAAGAAAAATACATACTCCGTTAAAAATATACTTGAAATTTTGCTTATCAGAAGCAAAAGAAAGACTTTTCTTCTTTCTAGAACTTTGCATTTATTTCATCTCCTTCATAAGTGCAGACAAATTACCCAGAAACAGCCTGGAGAATCCACTGTCTTTCTGGTTTTTCTTTCTTGTAGCGGAGCGTGTTAACATTTACATCACTTAAAGGGTTGACAGCTGAAATAATACAAAGCCAGAGCTCTGTCTTCCAAGTCTGACAGACATTTAGTAAATTATCCTACTTTCAAAAAATAAAGCCAGAACGCAGTTGCGGAGAGCAATGCTGAATGACAGGGGTCTGCAGCCCCAAGGGGACCTTGTTGGTGTGCTGTGGTGTCTCCAGGTGAGGAGCTTCCTCTCTGGAAGCAGGCTCTGTTGTGCCAACTTTTTGTGCACTACAAGGAAGAGGGATGACTAACAATTCCATGTAAGACAAAACCAGTTTAAAAGTAGACTATCCAGCCAGTAGGAAATGATGAGGACAGGGATTTGTGCTTCTCTCTCTGGGAATTACACATCTCATAACATACTTCCTGGTGGATGCTTCCTTTAATTGGGATTGGCAGCACTGAGCCTACTGTTTTCTTTAAAAAGTGAGCACGCTGCTTTGAAGCCTGTCAAGAAGGTAAGACAATGCAATCAGGCTTCTCTCTTCTCTTCTTTCTTTTTTCCTTTAAAAAGTTGTGGAATTGTGTTGATATGAAATGTAAGAAATCCTGAAAGATCACATGGAATAACTATTTTTAAAATGATTGTAAGAAAACTTGCATTTTCATTCTTAAGGAATTTTTGTTTTATTGGTTGGTTGTTGTTGTTTCTTAAGCCAATCAACCTATCAGTTGATCAAAGTTTTGACACCTCCTTGAAAACATGGTTTGAAAGACACTTGTACACATATGAAACATTTTAAAACCATATTGTAGCTCAGGGGCTGGTCCAGTGCAGTGCAGGAAGGTAATAAATAATCTGACTTCGTATAAACAGCAGCAGCAACAAACACTTGAATGAAATCCATTTTGAGCAAAGAAAAGAGTTGAACTGACAAGAAATGAAGAAATTTATATTTTATCATAGTTAGGAATAAGAGACAGAGAAAATGGATTGCAAGAGAAAATTGTTATGGAGAAGCTTCTTAGGTACAGCTGGAACATAATCACTAAGTCTATGTGCCAGCTAACAAAATTGCTTTAATTTGGTTATCTTCATGTAAATCTGAAGTAACTCACACTGAAGTTAGCAAATTACTCAGCATGCTGGTGTTTGGAAAAGGAAATCTAATCTGGAAAGAAAACATGAAAGAATTCCTACAAAACTTTTTTCTTTGTGCTAAAATGAAATCACAGAAAATGAAATAAAAAATAGAAAAAGTGAATCTAGATAATGCAAAAAGAAGTCAAACTTATACTGGGAAAAAAAAAAAAAGGTTTGCCAGTTTGAAAGTGAATGAAATGAACAGGTCATGGACCAGATCCGTACTCATTTTAAGATGATACAGTGCCATAAACCTGCTCTTTAAATGCTTAGGTTGAAACGCTGGCTTCTCTGAAAAAAAAGTGGTAGGGAATGGAGTAAGAAAGATGAATGTTAATTTACCCAGTTTACATGTACATCAGCGCTTACCTTCTTACTGGAGAATCCCTGTGTGCCGTGTAACTGTTGTGGTGCAAAGCCAACCATAGGGCCTGAGGCCAAGCCACTTGAGATGCTTTGGGCTTGAGGCTGCTGGCATCCGTGCGTTTAGTTCACCCTGGCTTTGGTGTCCATTCACAGCACCTTGGGCAAAAATGACCTTTTCTAGCTACACTAAATGCTAATCATACAATGTAAAAGGCCATTATACTGTTCCTAGAATTTAGGGAAGGAAAAGATGAAGTGGTTGTGCTTCTGTGCTTTCCCATGCTCTCCACCAATATACTACTTTCAGCATCCTGTTTGAATTTTGCCTCTATTGTGGAAAGGATAAAGGCTATAAAATATTAAGATCATGCTTTATACACAAGGCAGTGCATATACAGAGCCTCCTTGAAATCTGAATTTTCAGCAAGAATTATATAGGTCTGATTCAGGGTACTTATTTAGATCACCAGAATATTTACAATAGTTTGGGGAAAAGGAAGACTTAAAGACTAAAGACAAGTGAGTAGATCTGGACAAAAAGTAAGAACTCTGCTAGAGGGAAATAAGATATTTGTGTGGGGGAATTGCTGGGACTAAAATATGTCTGATCATAAAAGAGATGGAATGGCCTCTCAGGTAATCATTGCAAACAGAGGACGAGCAGAATACAAACCCAGAACTGGATCTAAATAGTTGATAGTTAAGTAAACTATCTTGCAGAAAATGAGATCTTTGGTTTGTTTTAAGACTACACAGATGCATCTGTATCTAATTAAGACTTTAGTTAATATTTTAAAGAATGCTTTGAAAGGTTTGCTTTTCTAACAAGCAGTCTATAAAAGGGGAAACATGGATTACAGCCTGAGTAGTAATAATACTATGGGTAATTTTACATATATTGTGACCTTATTTTTATTTTTCTGATGCCCATGAGCCCTAGTCAAAGGGTTCCAGTCTGCCAACACTTTTACAAATATGTAATAAAAAAGCAGAGACTGTCCAAGAAAGCTCAGAGTCTTGGTTTATGGCAACATCGTGAATAGTAGATGAACAGGGAGGAAGGAGGTGAGCAGGTAGTGAGGGAGAGGGTTGACAGCAAAAGAATCTGATTTTAATACACTCTTTCTCTATAATACTCTTGTTTCTACCCACCCTTTCCTACCAATGTGCAGAGGTTTCCATTCTAGTGGCATTAGGACATCAGGGGAGTTTCAGATCTTCCATTTACCAGTTGAAATTCTTACCGAGCTGAAATCAAAGAGCACAATGCTGTTGGCTTTAGTGGGGCCAGATGTGCTGTTCTACACATGAGAACCCCATTCATTTCTATAAGCTCGATGAATAATTATTCAATCCTGAATAACAGACTGTGATATTCCAGAGTTTTCCTAAAAGTTTAAATATCTAAATATTACTCTGAATGCATGAGGATGGAGGTTTGTTCCATATAGATTTCTTTCTTGATCTCTCTCTGTTTCTATCTCTTTTTTTTTCCCCTCTTATTTTTGATTTCTCTCTTTCATCTTAGCTTTATAAATGAGGCAAATAAGGTTCTTGACCTGAATAAAATTAATTGATAGGTTGAATGAATAGAAGGTTGAATGCACATGCGACCTGTGCATTAGTCGTTTAATATATCCCCAGATGACCCAAGGTGTCCTACGTGTCAGCCATGGATAGAGAAGTAGACACTTGCTGCTTGCCCCATGCAACTATTACTGGGCTTACATTCCTTTGAAGTATATAAGCCCATACTGGTCATAGTACTTGCATAGCAGTGAAATCATTGAATTTTTAGCTAGATTTTTCTATAATTCACCCTTTGGTTTGTGAAAGAGTTGAAATTTGTAGGTATGTGTATATTACCAGTTTATGATGCTATATCATGACTTGATTCTGGAAGTCATTTTCTAATGTAATTTTATGAAAACAGATGAAATTCCCTAAAAAAACAAAAACAAACAAAAAACCCCAAAACACTGTTGATCACCCAATAAGACACTTTTATAATCTGATATTGGTAACGTTTATTTTTTTTTATTATTTTTTTTCCCCCCCTTTAGGAGAGTGTGTTTATCTATAAATTACAGGCAGGGATTTGAAGTTGAGACCAGCACTGTGAAATCTCTCCAATAAAACCCGAAGCTGCAAGGCAAACCATCTATAAATGCTATAAATGCAGAATTAAGTGAACTGACTTGCATGTGAGGACTTCTTATGGCACACATCTTTACAGCGCGCTCTCTCTCTCTCTCATGTGTGCATATATATGTATGTACCTAGATATAGTTGGTTTGTTTATTTTCCTGTGCATACCTTAGGTTCACAGACTGAAGCCAATGGGCCATGCTACTTACTATAGACTTTTGTAATATATGCAGCATTTTAACTAAGAGCAGGGAAAAATCAGAAGTGTAATTCCTACCTATATAGGCAGAGTCATGTCTTAGCTAATGTCACACTGTCTAAAAAATGGAGAATAAGGAATTATTGTGAAAAATTTGTAATGAGTAAGAGAAGAGCAACTAATGAAAACTACTTCTAAGATATCTTACAGGATAATCTATGGGGCTTTTTTGGCAAAAAAAATCTATGCTAAAGAGAAACCTCAACAAATTGTGTTGGTTAGTTGTTGAAATGATGTTTCCAGTTCTGTTTCTGAAGGATTTGTGTGTGATGTACAGGACCTTTTCTTTGCTTTAATATATTTTTATATATAAAAGAAATCTCTGGTGAGGATTTCAGTAGTATTACCTGCAGTTCAGAGTTGCAGTTCATCCTGATTTAGTGTCACTGACATATTCAAATAACATATTTATTTAAATAGAAATGATTTTTACAGTCTTTGTTACATTGTTGAATTATTTTGAAATTTTGAAAACCTAAATATGATCTTTTTATCTTTTTTTTTAATATCTGTTTTATAATGGGAATAGATGAAGTGAACAAGAATTATAAAGATTACCTTCTTCTTTTTAAAGCATCATTATTACCAGTGGTTATTATTTTTCTCTAGTCATTTATTACCTCTTTCCATTTCCCTGACTTTTTATAAATTGAGTAGTACAATGAGCTCATTAACTTATTGCCTTAATGCATGAGAATATGTAGCTGGGGTATTTAATTTGTATAGATTCATGGAGTAATATCTAGTATATTCTTTGATAATACTTTTCAAATATTAAAACTATAATTTAAAAGTATCAATTATCTCAGACTTTCCCCGTTTTCAAAGCTAGTTCACACACTCTGGAACCTGCATCAAGAGAACAAGCATGACATACATTAAGAAGTTTATTCCATAGAGTTTATGATGTCTGTCCCAGACTTGAACCTGAAATGGAGAATTTTCTCTCTCTGTAATCCATGTATGTTGAGGGCACATCAGCTTTCAGTGAAGGGAGTCAATAGAACACTTAGTTTTCACCGTAATATGCAAAAAGCAGAGAAAATGAGAAATCATGAAGTTAGTTTAGAAGAGGCTAAGCTGAACAAAAGTCACTGATTGCCCCAAAAGAAAGTAAGCATGTTGCAGGTTTTAAAAATCATTTTAAATCTGACAAAAAGCCAGTCAAGTCTAGTAGGATGTTGATACAGTTCAATTCCACTGAGAATCTGAGTTGTTATAATCTGTACATGTTGAAGCTTGTGAACGGCAAAGCATGGTATCAAAGAGGCCTACAAACAGCGTATTACAATAATCCAGACTTGATGTTGTAAAAAAAAATGAATCAAGAGCTCAGCACCCTGTGGAGACAGTAAGCTTTAATCTTTACCCACTACTAAATTCCTGAGATGGAATTAGGTGCTTATGCCTCTCAAAGTCTTATCAAGTGTACTGAGCTGAAAACAGTAACTTTTCTGTTGACATTATTTAAACCATGTAAGATTCTACTTACTCTGCTTCAATTAAATGATCTTTAAAGCTCTCTTTTTTATTGATTAGGATTTCTCAGCCTGTCATTCATGGCTCACTCATATTTCTAGTACCAAGATCTGTTCAATTACTTTTTATCTTTCTATCCATAAAATATTTTAAATGGAATTTTCCACAGTGTTCTAAGAGTAGTTTTGTCAAAACAGACCAAAAGGACCTTTAATGGAAATTGTCTGCTCCTTTTTGTTCAAAGACTGTGGCAGGAGAGAGGTTTCCCACAGATTTGAATTACTTCCATGATGGCCTCTCAAAATTAAAGATAGGGAATAGCAAGTGGAGCTTAACATAGTTTGCTCAATAAGTATAAAGAACTTAAAAATATCTGTAATATTCCTGAGATCATATCAACTGTTTCAGTGGAAACCTTAAATGATGTAATTGTTCATTCTGGAGTAGAGTTTGAGTATAGGGAAAGACATATATGCTACACCTTTGGAAACTTATATTAGAAGCTGCTCAGACGATGGGATGATACAGGGCAGATCACTCAGAAGTGGAGCTGAACGTTTTTCTTTAAAATCCTTTGTTACTCAGAGATGCTCTTCCAGAATAGCTGAAATAAGAATCAAATGCAGAAAAAAATATTTTGAAATATTTGGGAATGTATCTATGGCTGTAATGAAAGCCAAGGAAATGAAGAGCTTGGTTCATGAAACTGCTCGAGAGGGGCAAATGCTGTTATCCTCATTTCCCTCAATATTTCATGAGTTAAGAGTATTCCCCTGTGATTTAGAGGACCTTGTTTCAGAATCTTTTTCAGCAACTTTTTATCACTGTATCCTACCTACCAGGCGATTGTCCTAACCTCCAGTCCTGTTCATTCTGAGGATTTGTGCAATTAATATTTAAGTAGCCCACACAAAGTACCATCTACTGTTGCAATCACGAATAATTCAGTCTGGCATAAAGCATATCTTAATTGCACATCCTTCTAAGCTGTGGAGGGTCATCTCACACCAAGGAGGGGTATGATTTTTTTTGTATTTTTTCAA
>JAVCKT010035066.1:0-16240 GCA_032273925.1 Rhynchotus rufescens
TCTTTTTTGGACAGATATTTCATTTGCATGATCCTTTGAAATATACTACCATATATTTAAAAAAAAAAAAGAAAAAGAGTGTTTTTTCCTCTGATTCTTTCATAGAATATTTTTAAAATGTTGCTATTGATGTTTTCATAGCCCTTGTGAGGAAGGGTGGTGTGCACCTGTGAGAAGGTCAAGAGAAATTCACCAAATAAGACTTTATTTTTATGAAAGTTTTCTGGAGATAGTTACCACTTGCCTAAAATGCTTAGCCTAGTAATTACTTCATTAGCTGCTACTGCCCTTCCTCAAAGCTGTCCTTATTAAAAAGTGGAAAACTATCTATCATGAAAGATGTAAACATTCACTAAAAATGAACTAAAATGAACTCATTTATTTGGAGCAGATTTTAAAAGGTTTTATAGTTCCTTGTTCCCTGTTTTTCTGTTTAAGCAATTATCTTAACGGTAACATAAGCAATCTGTACCTAAAATAATTATAGTATTCATGAATATTCTCCTGAGCACCTCACTGCAATATGCCAAGAAAGTACATCCTTTGTGTTTATTGCAGATAGTTTGACACCTTCTTTTTAAACAACATTGAAAGAAGCAATGGGAGTTTTTCTATATGTCTGAACAGAATCTCCTTAAAAATATGAGCAGCTCCATAAACTTCACGGATGTGTTTCATGAGAGTAGCATTAGGAAAACAAGATATAAATTGGTTGTTAGCGACTTAAATAATTAATCTGTAAAATTAGACATTAAAAATCCAATGTGGACCTCATGCCAAGTGCCAGGAGGAAGTGCCGTGATGTTTGTTATACAAGTAAAGCACAGTTGCATGATTGCTGTGTTTTAATCCTCTTCAAGGATAAGCTAAAAGTCAAGATGGCACGTATTCAAAGGAAGAATGATAGTCTGCTTTCCTGTTAAACATCCTGTGCATCCAATAAAAGACTTGATATGCAAATGTCCTGAAACCAAATCTCTTGCAAACAGAGAATCTCAAAATCATGTCACATGTGAATGATAAATCTGAAATTCACCATATGTAGAGGAGGAACACAGTAGATTTATTAATTACAATTAATATATAAGTGCTTATAAGTAGGCGTGTTCTCCTTGTCATTTTTTATTTTTAGAAGTCGGTTTGTGAGGCCTAAGAGATAAAATTCTTGGGTTTACCTTCAGAAGTAACAGAAAACCACAGATGTCAGAACATATTTCTTAGTGGTCCGCCTGTTTCACAAGAGACTATTATACAGAGATTTACAATGCTGTCAAGACTGAGTGATCTTAAACATACTTTTGTAATTTAGCTTATTTGCAGACTTTAGCAATTAGGTCATGAATAATTTCTCTTCTGTAAAAATAGAGACTCCTGGATTCTGGGAACTTTAAAGATCAAAACTGTCATTTTAAACTTTTTAAAAGCATCAACCTGACATCTTGCAAGTGCTTAAGTCACTTTTGGAATTTGATTTATATCTTAGGTATCTCTTAGGACACTTGAAGATTTTACCTGTAAACTTTGTTACAAGTGCTGGGAAATTGGAAATTGGAACAGGAAATTGGAAATTGGAACAGGCTGCCCAGGGAGGCTGTGGAGTCTCCTTCTCTGGAGATCTTCCAAATCCGCCTGGATGCCGCCCTGTGTGCCCCGTGCTCTGGGTGTCCCTGCTGGAGCAGAGGGTTGGACTAGATGATCTCTAGAGGTCCCTTCTAACCTCAGCCAGTCTGTGACCCTGTGATTCTGTGAAATTAGCCGAGTCGACTCTACTCACATCTAATTTTCGAAATCAAAGAGCTATGCAATCTGTTTTTACTATAGTATTCCAAAATCCGGATACTTGCTCAGAATATTCCTTGTTCTTTTTTTTGACAAAAGGGATATACTTTTTCCTGAAAATAATATTACTGAAGTCTTAATATGCCTAATCCTAAAAAAGTAACATTTAGCTACATCTAACGTTCTTAATGTTTTGCTTGTATAAAATTTTAAGTTGAAAACTACTGTGGAGACGTTATGAACTGCATCTCTGGGACAGTGCTGTAGTTCAACAGCACAGAGGTCTTAAAAGTTTTTTTTTTTCTTATACCATGCCCTGGGAAGCTGAACTTTTAAATGGCTTTGAGTATCTATATGGTCATTTATTCTTTAAAAGAACAGTAGAATGAAGACGTATTTAGAAACAACAGGCAAATACTTTTATAAAGCTGATTTCTAATACATCTAACCTAGTGGACAGCTTTTGGAAAATAGAATAATATAATAGCCACTGAAAAAGAAGAGTCAATATGGATTTACCCCATAATTCCAGTCTTGAAACTAGGTATACTAAAAAAAAATAGAAGAAAATAGAAATATAGATATTTTACCCCTTAGGACTATCTTAATTATACTGTCTTTGTAATTGTTCATGTTAAATTAGTGGCATTCAGATCTCCTACAGAAGCTGGTTTTGGAGTGGAAACTGTGGGTTTTTTTAACATGGAAATATAAATCCATAACTTGTTCCCCAGTGAGAATTTTGATTTCCATACAGAATGTCAATATTTGTAATTTCTGAAAATTTGTTTGCTGATTTAGTATTTAGTTTGAAAAACATAAGTATTTTTCCAATATCTATTTTTCCTACCTTTACAGAGGTAGCTGCCACTAGAAAAATTCAGATACCAGAAGACACCAAAGATATGTTATTGTGTTTAACAAGAAAAAAAAAAAAGCATTTTTCCTTATCCTTATTACATTTTTTTCCTGCAGATATAAAGATACAGTCTCTGCAGTCATTTCATGGTTTGTCTGTTATTGCCAAACTGAAAGTAGTAAATAAATAAAAAAGAATCAGATGTCAAAAATAATCAAGAACAGCTTGAAAGTTAAAAGTTTTGAAAAGCATATTATTCTTCTTCTGATTCTTGAAGAGTGAAGTTGCTTCACATTTCATACCTTTTCTTCACAATGTTGAGGACTAAAAATTGATACACATAATCTTTGTAAGGAAAGCAGAGGAGTTCTTTTAGTCACATGGTGGGACATTAAGGAAACATAGGATGCTCAGTAAGCAGGGCTCTCCAGGAATCAATCCTGGACAGTACTAACTTTTTTAGAGGTTTTTTTGCTGTTGCAAACAGTAGTGTAATTTATCTTCTGTATGTCATCAGTTCTTCCTTCCCACCCACTGACAATATAATGTCATAAAATTTCTTTATTTTACTTTAGCATGTAAAAAACTACTTTAATTATTTTTTATTTATTTGTTGTCTTGCTGCAGCTTAAGTACATGTGTGTATTTGCCATCAGACTCTCTCCTGCCTGCTACATGATGAGATTGGCAAGAGTCTGTGCAGCAGATTCACTGCCATAGCAGATGCATTTGTGAATGAACAGGCAAATCAGCTGCAGCTTTTGAATTAAGAACTCCTAAGTGAACAGAGTAAAGCACATGAATGCAAAAAATTATTATAAGAAGATACAGTATTATAAAATAAAACCTGATATAAATGAAAGGTGATAGAATACATTGGTGGATGCCCATAGGATTACTTTACATGTAAGAATTATCTTCCAGCTAATAACATTTACATGAAAAACGTATGTTCCTCATGATACTTTAATTGTAACAGTCTCTTCTTCACAGTCATAGTTGAAATACATTTGAAGTGTGATCCAATAGACCTCTTTCTTGAGAGCTCTTAAAAATTCAGTGTGACTGGGAAAAAAAAACAAAAGAAATAAAATCAGATAAATAAAGGTCTTTTTTTGTATGCAAATAAAAAGGAAATAGCTGAACAAATAGAAAAATTTAATAGGCTTTGTCTGAATTAAAAAGGAACAGTATTATTAAATATTCTGGGCAAATGGTGAGATAATGGTGGTGGTGGTGTAATATTGGTGAATAATTAATCAAAAAATAGAGGAAATGAAAGAGGCTTTTTTTTTCAGAAAATAACAATTGTGTTAGGAAATTAAATGAACTCTGGAAGAGATCTCAGTATAGGTTTTTATCCATTTTTCTGACATGAGCAAATGTCCTGTATCGACTCTTCCAAGCAGTCAGTAAGTATTCTTTTCCATATGCATATAATGAGAAAAATGGAGCGGAGGTTAACACCCTCGGTTCACTGGGGACTCATATGGTCTCCATGCACTGTCAGAATGCAAAGGAATATACACTGTTCCTGTGAAATGTGGATGACTTATGTGATCTTACTGAAAAGCCAAGATTTCCCTTCATGGACTACCATTCAAAGGAGAAAAAGACATGTGGGAGGGAAAAGAGATGTAATGTTTGATGTTCACATCTGCTCCAGTTCAGTGCTGCTAGCCATCAGGAAAGTCTGCCCCCATATTTTGTTTCCTTTTGTAAGCTTGAGCAATAATTTATAATTGATTGATATCATCTGATCGTCTGAATCTCTCTTTGCATGGCAAAATAAGTGAACCAAGAACCTGATTCTTCCCTTTTTATTGTCCAAAAGATGATGAAACTGTGAAAGACAAGGGTCACTTAATTTTTAATGCAGTCTCTGAAACATCCTCCAGGGCAATCTCTTGCCATTATTTCTAGTATGTCTTCAGAGGCAGCATGCAAGAAGCCTTCAAATCTATTTTCACTTTTTGGTCACTTTTGATACTGATCTCAGACCATTGCCTACAATGGGAAAAAGTGGCTGACACTGTCAGGGGAAGTTGCTTAACTGATTCACTTGCTCTAAATACCGATCTAAAGGTCGTAAGATTGAGATTGAACAAATCTGTACTGTAGGTCAAGGTGCTTGGCACTAACCCACTGACCTTTGGAAAGGACTTCCTGAGTCGGAAACAACATACATGTCACTGCATCCCTTTGGGGAAAGCATGCTCATGGGCTCACCTTTGTCCCATCTGCTCCTTCAGTCCCACTGGAATGTACTGTAGCAACCCCCATGTTTTGCAGAAGTGGGCAATGCAATTCAACCAGGAGAAACTGGGGACTTCTGACACCATTCCCCCTCCTTTCTCATTAAGAACAGCACAGGCTCTAACTTAGGCAGTCATTTCTTCATGGTCTTTTAGTTTAGTGTCTATCTGCAAAATGCTGACTGCACACTCATTTTAATAAGTAATATGAATAATCTGGTCATTCTAGGAGAGTTGTAATTAGTGCGTAGAGAGTGATTTCTTCTTATTAATATTTTCCTCATTAATATGTTCTTCATTAATTTAAGAAGAAATAGTTTTGGCTTCTTTCCTTATCACAAGGCAACAGAAGATGACAGCCATTGACCTTGAGATAGCGTTCAGGTAAGAGGAGGTGACAAGCCTGAACCCCAAACCTAGGCTGTGATTTCTCTTTGAGGCAAGCTGTATTCCAGCCATGTTGCCACCAAGGGCAGTCACAATTCAGGCAGAGAGCAAGTAAGCAATGATAGAAACCAGGAGGTGCACCAAGAAGTCTGAAAGCAAAGCTACTTTCTCCTACTGGAAGGCAACTCAGATTTTCAAGACAGGGAGCTGTGGAAGGGGGTCATTTAACCAAACTGATATTAGCAGAGTACAGAACACTTCGATCATGTCTGTTTTCATCCTGATCTGTCTCTGCAAACCCCTCAATCCCACATCCTAAGTGTTAAACTGGTTTTATTTTAATGACAGAGAAATTCCCAAGTATATCTCAGTAGCAGACTAAAGCCTTTTTTATGCAGCAGCACTGGCTAAATAAAAATGGCTTCACAATGCTCCCTAAAAGACCATCTGAAAATGGATACAAATAAAAAATCATGGGATACAGGAAAGTAAATCGAACAGAAAGATTTAGTCCCTAATGCCAATAGGAGTGCCTCTGCGGTCAGTAATCCATTGAGATGAAAGGGAAATAAAGCTTAAAGTTGAAAAGGGATACATTTCTATCACATTGAAATCAAAAGCTTTAGTCTGATTTTTTAAAAAAAGGAGAGTAGTTATTACTTTATGTAATTTCTTTTAGCATATCACAGTGCTTTAAATACCTTTCAAAAAGTGAAGCAATCTGATTCATGTCATTGGGTACTGCAAACTAATATAGGATAGGACAGGTAAAGAAGGGTAAAGGAGTCTCATGGAACTGAGGGAAGGAAGGATGACGAGGTAATGTCTCTAAATGAGACATTAGAGTTACTAAGGGTTAGATTTGAAACCTCTGATATGCATTCCTTGCTAGCTACAAGTAGGAAAAGTATTTTTCTCTGCTCAGCCATTTCTAATTATTGATTACAGTGCTCTTGTACCTTTGAAGTGTCTATTACCATGTCATATTGATCTGATGATGTGGACTCACCGAGCAATGGTATAAGATCCTTTCTGAAATCATTTCTGTTAGTAAGAATCTATTTGTCCTAGTGTTTGTATTAGATTTTTAAGTTGCTTATTTCCTGCTACCCTGTGTGCCTCTTATTTTCTTTTGAGATATATTAATTTCAGCTAACTTTTCTCATGCCATTTAATCTAGGAATTCAAAGGTCAGAGACATCTGATAGAAGGTATTTTATGGCTTGTATAGTTTGAGCACTTGAATTGTTAGACTGTTGTCCATGTTTTTCTTGGCTCACCCAAGCCTCCTGCAGTCTCTGGGAGCAGTCTCTGGGAGCAATACAGTGGTAAATCTACCAGCAGTAGAATGTGAGCCAGTCCTTGTTTTAATCTGGAGAGCAATCAGCATTGCAATTAGTATCCAAAAACTCTCTAGGATGCATGCTTAACAGCTTGGCTTTGTGCTTTATTTTGTTTTTGTTGGTCTGTGTTCATGAATAAATCATGTGAGATGTCCAAGTAGCACTTGGCACCTGATACACAGTAAAGCCTGTGGCTGGTGGAGTATTAATGTGCTGTGTATCAGGGTCTGAACAGGTTGCTGTAGTGTGCTGCCCAACGGCATCTGAGGTGCAGGTAAATGTGGGAGCAATCAACTTCAAGTCTTTTTTGCTCCATTTATCTCTGAGCAATTCCATTTTTCTCAGTGCTTGGCCAAGGGCAAGGTCTTGCATACCAGCAGTCAGCACCCACACCTGAGATGGATCCCTCCAAGACTCCTTTGGCTGAGATCCATCCCAGTTGTTGACCAGATTCCCTCAAATCAGTGCGGGAAATTATTTCTCTCCCCTTCCACACATGCATAGGGTATTTTCCACTGTGGAACTGCTTCACTTAAGGAAAGTGTGGAACTGTTCCTCTTAAGGAAATATGCAGTTTCTTAAGTTGACAGTACATCTAGTTTCTCATTTCTCATTTCTGCTAATTTCCATTGCTCTACATTTTTTTTTGACTTCAGAATTGTACAAAAATTAAGATTCTGGAATCAGGAGGTTTCTTAGGTTGAGTTTTACAGAAATCGGCAGGGCAACGTGAGATCTGCCTGAGCACTGCCTCTCACTGTCGTACTGCAGACACACTCCCCTGGTTGCCGGGGCCAGCTTTCTGCAGCGGCAATGTGTCTCTGAGTTATTCAGGATTCCCTGGAAGGTGGCAGAGGGGAAGGCAGGATCATTGCCCTCCTTCCATCCTGGCCACTTGACACAGCGAACCCAGCAGCTGAGACAGTGTGGGAGTTATTTCCTGAGGGAGATGTATGCAAGAACTGAGCCTGCTGGTGATTGCTCCATCCCCGGTACTGGGGCAGTTGGTGTATTTGAATGAGGAGAGTATTGGAGCAGGAGGAATACCCCATACTCTCCCTGAAGTGTCTTGGACACTGCAGCTTGAACCATAGTACATTGTAGTTGTTGCATGTCTTTCCTCTATATTGAGGATAATCCAGCTTTGTGCAATGACAGCAGTTTGCAGTGCTGCATGCTGTAACTGGGGAACTATTATTCCCTTCTCATCTGGTGCTGACTGGAAAATTTGGACGTATCTTTGCTTTTGCTTGATATATTACGTGCTGACTATAGAATGAAATAAAGATAGTATGAAATGCTGATCTGTTGATACTCTACTCAGTGAAAGTTGCTGAGAGCAAACACATTTTGAAATGATCACTGAATGCTAGCCTGCTTCAGTGTTTTCAGCACTTCCTTCTTGAAAAGAATACTGTGTAGTATATGGATATCCCTACGTCCTTATGTAAACAGCTAGCCTTAAGTCACCAAGTATTCATGAGCATTAAGGTAAGTAATGGACAGAGTGAATTAACTGCATATGTTTTGCAATGATCAGTGAAAGCTGAATTACTACTTTAGCCAAATTCATATACAATATGTGCCTACATGAAAAGCGAGTAAGAAGTGTAGATACTTGTTAGGGAAAATCTCTTTGGAGATTTCAGACCAAAATGCACCAATGACTGAGGTATCCGCAGCTCTCTTCCGCTCACTCTGCCTCTGCCTGCATCCAACATCACATTCCCACTTCAACATGAAGTAATTTGTGCTGCGAGTTGGCTTGTCCTTTGCGGGGCGTTGTGGGGGTTGGCACGCGGAGGACCATGGGTGTGGATGGGAATGCGCTCACTTCCTCCTTGGCTGCATAACATCAGTCCTGCTGCACGTTTGGAGCTCTGGGACACGGGCAGAGCAAGCGCTGTGCTCTCGTGTCACGACTCTGGCAGTAGCACAACTGAATGCTTTGCGTGATAGCTGCTAAGCCCCTGCTAAGTTCTCTCTCTCATACGTGCTGCCCTGAGCAACCTGAACCTTGCCCTTTGTTCAGTAAAGAACAGAATGCTTCACAAATCAAAAATTGGCATATAGCAGCCGTTAATATATTGCACATATCCATAATTTCTTAATGATGTTGGATGTTTTATGCAAACAATGAGGTACCAAAAAAATTGGCCTTTGCATTTAGTTTCGCATAGCTGCACTCTCTCTGCATAGCAGTGTTTGGAAAGCAAATGTTTGGTTAGTGTGTGGTTAAGCCCTTTTGCAATACAGAAAGTGTTCTTCATTGCAAGATATCTTTCCTGAGAAAATGAAGTGTACTTTTGGTTTCTGAATCCATGCAGACATAGTTTGTAACAGTGATTAAGATTTTACAAATACTTCAGATGCCCTTTGAACTTGTATACTGGGTAGGCCAGCTAATATTTTTATAATTACTTTTTTGTGCACTTTTCTGTCCCTCTTCTTCCCACTCTTTCCTTCACATGACCAAAATTATCCTAAAGTGCAGCTTTAGGTATTGTGGGTAAAATATATGGCATACTCAGCAGCTCTCAAGCTTTACCTAGTGCCAGGTTATGCCCTGAGGGTCCCATCTGGCTTGCCATTTGAACCAATGTCATAGCTAGCTTGCTGTTTGAACCAGTCATGTCAACATGAACACAGCCTGAGGGGACATGTGTCCAGTGAAGTGCTGGCTGTGGGCTCGGAGTAGATCCTCAGGCCTCAGAGCCAGGTGATTTAACTTACCTTATAGACTTACTTTATACCACTGCCTTTCAGCTGAATGCACTTTCAACAGCAAGGATCAGCATTCCCTCAGGGCAGCCTTATGTCTGTCCTCTGACACCCCAAAAGTTGCCATTCTGTTTGGACCACATGGATTAGGCTAAAAGGATGGATTCCTACGCTCACTGTACCACACAGTTCCTGCATGATACCAGTAGTTATTCAGTCACACCATGCTAAAAATGTGTTTCTGTATAAACACAAAAAAATGAACACAAGCTTTTCCCAAAGTATTTTAATTCTAAAGTATACAGTTTAAAACAACAGGGGAGCATGGACTGCCTGATGAGGAAACTGCTGTATTTGGCTACTGATGATACGATACAATAGTATAGCTGTTTCACAGTGATGCAGATGTCATAAAATCACTTTTATCTCACCAAGTTTATTTTCCTAGAGAGAAACTCTGGCAACCCTCAATATAGTCCATCACATGTCTTAAAAACTGTGTGCAATATATTTTACTTGATCAAGGGGAGATAGGAAAACCTTTCAAAATCCTAACTTTTTTTTTTTTTGGTTCTTTTACAATATTAATTTGTAAAAGGCCTTATGCTGTTTTCTTCTGAACATTGTAAGAAAGATTGAAAGAGGAAAAAAAAATCATTCCCAAGCTGCTGTTTACTCTATGATTTTTCAGTACAAGCTTCTGTTTCAGTTATAAACTTCTGTCAGAAGTGTCTATTACAATCAGAAGCTGCCCTGAAGGTAGATTATTTAGTTGAGGTGAATGAATCCATCCACACTAGTTGTAGATCAAGAGCTATGACCAATTCATTGTACACTTAGAGAACCTCTCTTGAAGCAAGGATCACAATGCATAGACTGTTATCGAATGCAAAATAAGGCCATGTGTGAATGTGCACACCAAGTGAGAAATGTTTGTGGAATGGTTGCAAAATTTGCCTTTCTTTTTATTTGTTCTGCCAGAGATAACAAGTGGGAATAACTATTTTTTTGTTTTAGCTGTTACTATGAAAACCTTGGGAGAAAATTGCTTGGGGCCAAATGAGGAAGTTTATTTTTCTGCTTTATAGGGGAATATACATTTCTCCATTTTCAAGTAATCTTTTGTTTCCTTTCTACTTATCACACTGAGGTCGATTTGTTTTCCTTTTCATGGGGAGAGAGGGACAGCATACATTTGTGAATGCTTTTGGTGAATGAGCTATTCATCTGCAGAGCTTGCCCTCGCTCTGTGGTTAAGTGTTGCCATGCAGGCTCTTGCTGTGAGCCTGAGCTGCGCTTTACATCTTCCGCAACCTCATATTTAATGATTTATTTTGAAAAATCAGTAAGGTGCTTGGTTTGGATTAGTGGCAGCAATGTGAGCAGCAGCACATGAAGGGTTCGTATGGTCTCCATGCTGCTCTCCAGGGTGGGGTGCACGAGAGCAGACCGGTGCCACAGGAATGCAGTGCCAGGAACGAGTTGGCCTTTGAAGGCTGACACCTTTTTAATTTGTTTGTATGAGGGTGGTTGAATCCGCCTGTGCTCCAAGCTCAGATGTGATGCAAAAGTCGTTCGAGATAGGGCTCCATGCCTGTGAACAGAAAAAATATCAGTTACAAAAGTGTTACATGCATGTAAACCAAACCATTTTTCATAATGAGACTAGCAAATTTATATTCTGCTTACCTGAACACTGGATTTTTTTTAAAGTCTTTCTAATAAAAATGTCTAAGTAGATCTTCTAGAATCAGAGAGTCAGACTTGGCTGAGAACGTATTTAAAAACAAACAAACAAACAAACAAACAAAAAACAACAAAAACCCCAGCTTTAATAGATTTCAACGTAACCATCAGGAAAATAAAAGAAATTAATTTCACAGTAGTTTTATGATTTTTGCCATTGTCATGAACAAGACTTGTTATACAGATACTTTTCACTATCTTCTGCCAAGAATTCAGTGCAGATTCAGTGCCCTGACTAGCTGAACTTGTGACATTAAGAGGTACAATATTGCAGAATGAAGTGGTGCACATCAAGACGTTATTTTCTGTGACATTCAACAGATTAGCTGTACTGTCATATAGAGATTGACTGTACCATATGCTTTCCTTGAGCAGCCAGTAGAGGAACTTGCATGCAGTCTGCCAGTGACATAATCACCATACAGTTTTACAAGCCTTTCAATGGCTTACATTTTTTCTCTGCTTCAGCACTCTTTGAGGCCCTTAGCAAAACATTTTTAAGCTAGTTAGCTGCTGTATAGTGCATGACTGCTTCAGGTTGATCTGTAGCAGCAAAGATAATTGGAGGAGGAACTTGCCTGGTTTTGCATGAGTGCCTTTTCTTTCCTTTTGCTTTTCAAGGAACCGCAGTTCTAAAAAAGAAAAAAAAAACTTGCTTTCATTATTTCATTAGGAAGCACTTCATCAGTTTAATTGGTGCCTGTGTCTGAGAATGGGATGAAAAAGAATTAGATCCTGAACTTATTAGATCCTGAACTTTCTCTTTTTATTTTTGAGCCAATGCAATACAACTTCTGGGTATATTTCACACTCATGCTACATAAAGAGTGGTGTCCTGCAGAGCTGCATGCTGGTCCCTGTGTCCCTGTGACAAAAGCATTTGTAGCTCTTCAGTTGTTAAAACTACACTTATCTTATATCACTTACCTTATTTTCATTTTATTTGAACATATTTTATTTTGCGAGATGTGCAGCAGTGGAAAATCCGGGTCAGCAGCAGTGGTGGCAAAATGAGAAATGTAGGATCTGTTCTTGGACAAGATGCCTGCTAGCAGTCATATCCTAATCACGTTGGAGGCTATTTTATTTTATCCAAATCCAGCAGATAGCTTAATAAGCCATTACTTGTGCCACTACATCTGAATCTATGCTCACCACTTTAACAGTGAAATGAATTCAGATACCACATGCAAAACCATACGGTTGTGTTTCCCAGCCTAAACAATTCAGTCTGTGCAGCAGAGCTGAGTAGTTTCTTCTCTACATACAATTCAGCCAGCCTTAAAATGCTTTGAGAGGAGAAGGTTGCCTGTGGCAGGACCTCACACTTTCTCTTTAACTGATATTTAAATTTCAAAAGATATTTAAGAGGTATATTTGAATAAAATATATTATTAAAATGTTACACTTCTCTAAAGACACTTGCTTTTCTTGCAAGTCAGTCCATGGCGTTTGAAGGTGGCTGGACAGAAGAAGAGGCAGTTCAAGCTGCATGGAGTGGGCACAGCACTGGACCAGGGGTGCACATGGTTATTCCTCTGTATGCCGAGAGTGACTAGGGAACAAGAGAGCCCATCTCTCGCAGGTGACATGAATGCCAGGCTGTCTGTGCTTGACCTCCTTGGTTGAGCTGTAGGCTGTTGTCTTTGCAAGGAATCTCAGTAAAGGAATTTTGATTTACACAGATGTATCTTCTAGGAACTCAACTGAAGCCCTTCTTTTTGCATTTGAAGGTCATTCCTGTGTTGTTCTCCACAAAATCATTTCAGAATTAGGTTAATTAAATGTTAAATGTCACTAAAATGTGTCTATTTGAGCTGCCATTGAATAAACATGTATTTTGATCCTCTGGGCAGCACAGCTGACTGCCTGACTGAAGATCCGGCCTCTTTTTCATGTTCCCCTTTTTTCCTCACTATTGGATTGTTTATGTTATTTTCTTGTTTTACAACTTTCAGTTCCCAGTGAAAATAACTTTAGAAGTAACAAATGTTTCTTTGTTATTCATCCCATACAGTGTGAAAGGGGCTGATGCTGGCAACGTGATCAGACTCTTTGTACCAGATATTGGGATGTTCATTGCAAGTCTGGCAATATGGCTCGTCTGCCGCAACATTGTTCAGAAGCCAATAACTGAGGATGCAGCGCAGTACAACATGCAATTTGAAAATGAGGAAATGGTATCAAATGCACGTTTCTATCAGCTTTTAAATAATAGAGAGCTTTTACGTTCCCATTTGAGTTGTATCTTGAGATGATTTCATGAGCAGTGGATATGTTAAGAGTAAATTTGCTTTCAGGAAACTATACTAGTTGAATCTAAAGTGAGAAAAATTTTATTGTGCTTTCCTTTGCTAAGGGAGGGTAGGGGGAGGAGGGAGGGAAGCAGAATATGAAAAGTGGTCAATGCAGGACTGCATTTTCCAAACAATTTCATATTAACATAATGATCAATTACAAATTGTTTCTTAACCAGAGCTTCCATTTAAATCTGAATTTTAAAGATGAAGTAGACTGCAGAGTGGAAAATCAGATATCCTTTAAATGAATATCTCCAAACTTCAGCCGTCTCTTTGTAGGTGTCAGGACACAACATCATGGAGTCATTTCTGCTAGTTAGGAGGAAGCTGCAGAAGCAGCTAAATCTGCTAGGAATATGTACTTGGCAGGACTGGCTGCAAGTAAGCTAGTGCGTGTGTAAAGCATGTGAGTGGCTTGAGTGTAGGAAATATTTGCATGGTCTGAAAAGAGTGCAGGCTTTGTGGGCTTTATGTGATATTTTTCAATTCTTCTTTCCTTCTTTTCTTTGAGAAAGGGAAAAATACATAAGCAATCAGTTCTTTGAGCTCTGCACTAGCTAACTGATGTCTGCGTCCGTGCATTCCCACAGGCTCCTGCAGACTGTCTGCGCTTGTACTGGGAGTCCTGGTTGACACTAAGTTAACCATGAGCCAGCAGTGCCCTCGTGGCCAAGAAGGCCAACGGGATCCTGGTTGCATCAGGAGGAGTGTTGCCAGCAGGTCAGGGGAGGGGATCCTGCCCCTCAACTCAGCCCTGATGAGGCCTCACTTGGAGTACTGTGTGCAGTTCTGGGCTCCCCAGTATAAGAGGGACGTGGAGCTTCTAGAGAAGGTCTGGTGTAGAGTGACAAAGGGACTGGAGCATCTATTTTATGAAGAAAGTCTGAGCTGGGTGTATTTAGCCTAGAGAGGAGAAAACTGAGAGGAGATCTGATCAGTATGTACAAATACCTGTAGGAGGAGAATGTAGGGAGGACAGGGCCAAATTCTTCTTGGTAGTGGCCAGTGACAGAACAAGGGGTAATGGGTGCAAACTGCAACACAGGAAGTTCCATCTGCATGTGAGGAGAAACTTCTTTCCTGTGAGGGTGACAGAGCCCTGGCACAGGCTGCCCAGGGAGGTTGTGGAGTCTCCTTCTCTGGAGAGAACTCTCCTGGATGCCGCCCTGTGCCCCATGTTCTGGGTGTGCCTGCTGGAGCAGGAAGGCTGGACTAGATGATCTCTAGAGGTCCCTTCCAACCTCAACCATTCTGTGATTCTGTGAAGTATTGAACTTGGTGCGCTGCTGCCAGGGGTAGAGTCCTGTGTGTATTAGGCCAAAGCTGCAGCAAATACCAGAGCTGAAGAGCTTTTGCTAGGAGTCACTGCTTCCAGTCACCAGAGATTCATGGCATGAAATTTTCTTGAGAAAGTGTCAGCTGATCTCAACAGGGCTAGGATACTAGATGCTTAGGCCACAGATGTCTCTAAATCAAAAGTCTGAATTTTGTCTAGCATTCAAAAGCAGAGGAGTTTTATGGTTTGCATAAAATTATTTACAAAGAACAATTCTCAGATATTGCTGCTTCAGAATAGCAATGTAAATAGGAACTTGGAATAGGAACAATAGGAATAGGAACTATGGAAATAGGTTAACTTAAAAATATATATACCATAGGTCCTCCTCTCCTAATTTACATTAAGAAAAAAAGGTCATATAATTGTTGTGATATTTTTTAAAAATGGCTTCACAAGGCTCTAGTTCAGTCCATCAGTTTTCAGTTGTCTCAGTTGTTATCTGCGCATGCTGAAAAATGCCCAAGTTGAGTAGCAGCCTGTCGCACTCTATCGTGTGCTGTATCCTGTCATGGCAGCAGCCTCTAGAAACCAGCTGGAGAGTAATATTGATGCACCATTCATGGATTAAGCTACAACTCAAAATGAAGAAAGGTAGCATGTTCAAGAGCATTCTTTATAAAAGTGGATGTCCTCCTTCATTACACTGCATCCAACTTTAAGGAAAACATCTCATCAGAAAAAGTCTATCTGAAAGAGCAGAACTGGAGGGAGGAGATTGCAAGGCGGTAAGAGACTCTCAATTATTTGCAAGTAGCGCTATCCCAGGAATAAGCAAAGAGTGTGGTTTTAATTAACAGTGAGTCATGAAGTAGGAAGGTCTGCCAGATATCAGGCTGCAGTCCAACTCATTACCACCCCTAAATGGTTGCACACTTGGAGCAAATGTGTCTGCAGGCCTTTTTTATTAGGGCTCAGAAAATTTAAAGCAGGTGAATTCAGCTGGAGACTGGCCCAAATTGCGAATGCTGAAAAGCACAATACCAGTCACAAGGTGTGAAAGGTGGAAGAAAATAAGAAAGACAGTTAACTCCTAGCTGCAGCTGAAAATATGTCATTTTTCATTTGGTGCAGATGGTGGTTTTATATGCCAAAATGCAGATGCAATATATACAGTCTGATAGATATTAGAAAGGAAGTAGCTTTTTCTCTAGACTGCAAATGAAATGTCTAATATTGTAAGTGATAGAGAAAAAAAATCCTTCTGAGATTGCATAACTTAAACTTTACAAGAGGTGTTGATCTTAATTGGAATATACAGCTGTAGTCTTCAATGCAAGTTCCTCCCACAGCACTTGTCGCCTTGCCCATTCAAGCTCGTTTCTCATCCACATTCTTTCAGAGAGCGATCTGCAGAGTCTGTACTTTGTTCCATAATCTTTAGAGCCTCCACCTCTTTTCTCCGGAAGACAGAGATTTATTTGGGATCTTGAGGTGAAAAAAGGAAAGGAAAGGAAAGGAAAGGAAAGGAAAGGAAAGGAAAGGAAAGGAAAGGAAAGGAAAGGAAAGGAAAG